>JAHZMT010002807.1:0-10963 GCA_027743785.1 Sinhomidia bicolor
GCTGCTTTATACTCTTTTAGCATACCAACTTGTGCTTGGTATAGGAATGCTTGATCAATTTGGTATGATCGTGCAGTCGTGTCATCATCGGAGTTTTTTTAAAAAAAGACTATTTTGCATACAGTGCGAGTTACATAATACCACCACACTTTATGCATTCTCTGTAATCATCCGCAGTATAATAGATATATATATATATATATATATATGTACCAGCAAAAGTGTAGTAGTATATGTGTGTACGCAAGAAGAGTTTTCTGCAAAAGCGGATAATAATAATAATAATAATAATAATAAAAATGTGCGTATGGAATCCTTGTAAAGTTGGTATTTTTATTATTGTAAAGTTTGTTAACTCGCTTGTTACGCACACAGATAAAATGTTACTTTTTCTACGCATTGTGGTGGAAAATGCATGACAAGCATTAAAACATCTCTGCAAAGTTTATTATATGAGCCGCTACGCTATTGCACTGTGTATGTATGTATGTATATAATAATAGATGGATACACACTTTTATGCGCATATCCATCCAACCTTTTTGCAGTCGTGTAAAACAAGACATCGAATTAGATTACTTTCTATATACTTTTACTCATTAATAAACTTGAGCATTGCATACATTCAGCTCCACCACATCTACTCACACACACACACACTGTTTCTCCCCGGAATATTTACCCCAAAGTTGTAACAATCGTGAAGTGTAATCCTAAGAAAATAATGGATTTTTTTACCCAGGTTCCCAGTAACTTGTTCCTGTTACTCTGATACTCTGACTTACATTTTTCTGAGGATTATTTTTCATAGCTTTTGTTGATTTTTTTTATCAATAATATTATCAATCCGGCACCGTCACGTTGTTGTTGTTGTTGTTGCTATCTAATAATAATGTTTGTAAGCATGTAGATGTGTACCGCATGACATGACATAAACATTTTGTGTTTTCCTCTATACATATATACATACTATGCAGTGTTGCATCATAGAGATACTATTGAAAGAAAAACCCATATATTGTCATTGATTCGTCCGTCACACGTGTCCCGTGTAATTTGATCTTTCCTTGATCATTTATCGTTGTTGGACATCAATCTCTTCATCCCTGGCAAAAATATGAAAGATAGGAGCAATTTCAAGGTACTATCGGGTCTACCAGTATTTTTTTAGTACGACTGTCAATTAGTACTAGCGTCTTCCTGTCAAAGAATGCATGTGACGCTGAGAAGACTCTCTGGTTTAATGAGAACACCGATGTAATAATAATAATAATAATGCTAGAGAAGCTACTTTCTGGGGATTTTCGTTTCTCTTTCCACTTTTGCTATTGCTAATATCAAAAATACACATCATAATTATAACTGTACATATAGAAAAGGCAGTTGAAGTTTAGCAACTGTCGTCATCAAGATGAGATTGATTGCACACACGAGGCAGTCAACATATATCTAGGTAAGTATTGTAGTAGTGCATTTAGAGCACACTTTGTTTGTAGAAAGCATACACTTGATTTCATTCTGAGAATTCACAAAGATGAAATTTTCGATCAGAAAAGTAACTTATAACTTATGCTGCTGCTACTACGACGACGACGACGACTAATTCCATTTCTATTCAACTGTACATAAGTCCTTTCGCTTGACAGGCTGCTAGCTCGATGACGAACTCACCATTCATATCAATTTACCAATTCCCTGGAAATTTCTTATAAATGATAGGTCGACGAGAGCAAGAAGAAGAAGAAGAAGTAGTAGAAGAAAAAGAAAGAGGAGCAGAGTAAATACAAAAATTTCTCTTTGGTATTAAAAGTAAACTGATTCATATTAGGTAAGTGCATTTGTGTGTTGACAGAGAGTTGAGTCGTGTATTTTTGTAGGCCTCGGTGGCAGTGGTTCCTCGCTTGTACAAGTTAGATAAATAAGTAAGTATACTACTACTACTGCTACTATACGTGCATTTGCCCGCAAGAGAACTCAATTACTTCCTTTTCTTGTCTTCATTTTGTACAACAGGAAATGAACTTCAAGTGAAGCAAACTCTGAGCAAATACTTCCTTTTCTGCATGTGAGGACATGACGATGACAATTACCAGAACTGATAAATTCACTGTTACGCTGGAATGGAATGACCAAAAAGCCGCTAAAAATTAACGACATGAATCAATACAACGAAGGGATGGCAAACAAGGATACGCTCTGTCGATTGAAGACAAAAATTGGACATGGTTTATTGGAAAGTTGGCTTCGGTTACGTATCATTCATAGTGAAACAAGGCAAGTTATGAAATACTGTGTGAGGTAGCATTAATATGAAAATGTTTTTTTAAAGAGAATATATTCTTCATTTAGCAGCAGCAAAATACACAAAATATGTATATATACATATATGAGTGCATTTCTAAACACGAGTACGGTTGTTCATTATGATTTTCTTAAATTGTAAAACTAACTTTCGACCCGATTTCCTCAGAAGGAGCTGTCAATTTAGAGCAAAACTGATGTAAATAGGCATAATGAACGGTTGTACATTCGGCATGTCTGATGGATGGATAAAGAGGAAACTCGTTCATTTTATGTATTCAAGGGCACTTGTCCGATAGCCCACTGACTGTAGAGACGGTGATGTTGCCGTGCTTTAAAACAACTGGAGCAGGTTAATGGTAGTACCTATATGAAAATGGAAAAGCGACGCTTATTTTTTATTATGACTTTTTTTTGCTATGCAAAGTCTTTCCAACAGAAATTGGATAAAAATGGGTACGGTGGGTAGGGAAAGTTAGGCTATTTAAATGCGGCAAAAATAGATTTGTGAATATTTAGTATTCAGTTACGTATCCTTGTCTTGTCTACTTAATAAATAGTTGCTCTGATAGATATGTGCATAATATGCTGGAATGCCATACGGCATATTATTACTGAGTTGCCAAATGGAAGGAAACCATCCGTTGAGTGGTAGAATTGAAAGAAACTTATTGATATTCTTGTATCTACTTATGTAGGTATTATGTATGTTTTTGAGCAGTATTGGAAAAATGACTTCTTTAATAAGAAGTATTGCATGCGAAGCCTCTTATCGATTTCATAATGCCTGTCTGTCCGTCTTTGAACTTTTTAATTTTAATTTTCAGCAATTGATTGTGTTGGTCAGCCTTTATGTAGCATTTTGAAACTTTTATGTTTATATCGAGTAATTGTTACGATTTCAAAATTTTGGAATGCTAAAATTTCATGACATGTGATCTATCATTAGTTGAAGAGTATCATAGTGCCAACGAATTTTTACAACCGTACAACTATTTGAAAGTGTATACGCAAATAAATGGTTTTGCCACTTTCGCATGCTGTTTGCTCGCAAGACTTATTACGTATTAAATACACAGATAAAATAAAGTTCATCTGCCTACTTTTACGAGCTCATTTCAGATTACCTTTTTTCTCAAGCTTGTGCGCTACATACTGCAAAAACATTGTTCCCCTTTGATACCTAATATTTCAAATTGATGATTATAATCTTTTGTGATTACTTTGGGCGAAAACCTTTTTAGATTGTAGTATTAATAAAAGTGAAAATTGAACCCACAATAATGGAATGATTTCGTCGAGACAACTTTTGAAACTACAAAATCGATACTACCCTCTGCATAATATTACGTATGCATGTGTCCCTCGAATGAGAACGATTTTTTGCTTGAAATAATACTTTGTCATCATTTCATTAGAAATTTCTAAAAATGATGATGCCTAATTATTAAAATACAGGACGTACATAACAATTTTTATGTGATGTGCACACATGCATATAACATTGGTACTTTGGGTTACTCCTTTGTCGTTTCTAATTGCTCAAAGTATTTGCCATGAATGGCATCTCTTTAGTTATTTTTATAAAAGCAAGCCATTTCTACTTTCTACAGTTCAAAATGTCGTGTTCATTAAAAAAAAAGTTTTCAAACGAGCTGTTTTACTAATCAACGAGCATGTACTTACCTCCATGCATAAAAATTGTATTTGTCTTCCAGCTCAATAAAAATACCGGAAGAACTACAAAGACGAAAAATAAATTCAAATGTATGCCACGGATGGAAATATATGAACAAAAATCATCGCATGTATGAACATACATGTGTAGGTGTTGCTACCGTTAGTAATTTGTTCTCACAGGTTTACTACTTTAAAGGTATCGATTAGATTTACTGTCTTTATCATTTAACATGAAAGAGTTACTTTTAAAAAAAGTTGTCGTTAGCTTTAACAGCAACAGCAAACAACGCGAACATGAGATCAAAGTGAAAAGATGACTGTGACAATTACGATGAAAGGCTTCTTTTCCTCTCTCTCTCTCTCTCTCTCGCTCGCTCTGATCTACTTTGCTCTATTCTTCTTCAAAACCTGGCTTTTCCGTATCTCACTTTCCCCTTTTGAACTCAATAATTTACAACTTCAAACAGTTTCAAACAACAAACGACTCTACTAAACTGTGTATATTAATTAGCCGTTGTATATTTTTCCTTTTATGTAAGTTCAACTTTTAATCATGCAAAATGACATGCTCTTTTGTCTCAAAATAACCATCCAAAAAATTTCTTTTAAAAGCACACTTTTCTAATTCTAAAAGGAATAAAAAACGAAACATTAAAATAAAAGTGTTTCTTCATCATCATAATCAATAATTCTCATATAATTTTAACTTTACAAAAGTAAGTCAGTTACAAACTTTTTTTATGCTTTAAAAAGCGAAATGGTAAGTAAACGCATTCAACAGACTAGTCAAAAATTTATTTTTAAAAACAACTAAGTAATTGTGTTACAGCGTTCTCTTTGCCGTTTAAAATGAGTTCCTATCATCCATTAGATTCCGCAAAATGGAAACAAAGACTGAGTCAAGCCAGAGCAAAAAAAATACAAGTAGCAACAACCGGAGGAGCACTTTTGGAACTGGCGGTGGTGGTAGCAGCAAAAAAATTGGAAGACAACATATAGAAATCAAAAGGGTTAAGCATTATTATTAGCATATAAGTAAATAAATAAATATGTATATGTATATATATATTCATTCAGTTTTTTGTTCCTATAAAAACCTACATTTTGCTGTGCATCATATCATATCTGTGTAAGTGAGAGAGTGTAAGTACACACACATAATCATCGACTTACACACTCACTCAGTCACTTACACACACACACACACACATGTTTCCTATTACTAGAGCAATCGTAGTAGTAGTCGTCGTAGTAAGAAAGTGAGTGAGAGAGAGAGAGAGAGAGAAAAAAAACCCCAAAGAGAAGTGAGAAGTTTACGTTGTTGCTGTTGCTGGAGAAGGTCAACGACCAAGAAAAAGGCGAATGTACGGACTTACCTCACTACAGAGCATATATATATATATATATATATATGTATTCCACACGGTCTTCTATTAGAAGTTGTAGAGTTGTCCTAATGGCAGTCGTAGTAGTAGCAGCAGATACTCATATGCTATTTAGATAGTGGTGGCAGCAGCACTCTCTGTTCAAGACGAGAAGAACGGAACGGAGGACTGTGACGAAGAGTCTGCTGTTGCCGTTGTTGCCTGCTGCTGCTGCTGGCTGCTTCTATTCTGCTGAGCTATAATAATAGTTAGAGTAATATGGGCTATGATGGTGATGACGACGATGATGCTTGCAGTAGTAGGATTTTTGCACATAGTTAGTGTGAATAGTATATATATATATAGTATCTATTTAAATCCTAGAAGAAGTATTATTATATTATTATACAGTTGCAGATAAAACTGATAGTATTATAGTACAAGGTATTAGTTGAACTATTTTCTTAAAAGGACCAATGTTATATTAATGTTTATATATAATAATAATAATAATAGAGAGAACTTATGAATGTGCGTATGAACTTTGATTACTTTTTCCTTTTTTGCAAAGGTTGTTGTGTGATGCTGGCGGTGGAGATGTAGGTGGGTTTCTATGTCTTTCGTGTAAAAACACTATTGTTATATTCGGGAAAGCACTGATGTCATCGTAGAAATAATAAAAAGTAAATGCGTAAAAGTGTATGTTGTCGAGTGTCATTTATTTTAAGATGATGATGGTGTTTTTTATTGTTGTATGATGTAGCTATTGTCTTCTTGGGATGGTGTCCTCCCGCTGTGAAGAAAGCCGGTGAGAGGAATTATAGTAAATTCACTGTTGTGTTTTCATATAAGGTCCAATCACTGGAAATATATACTGTCAAAGTATGAGTTGCTGTTTATAGTTCACTATATAGATATAGAGTATATATTTCTTTTCAAGTTGAATGTTTCGGACACAATAACGCATTGCGTAATACGACATGCATGAACAGTCTCGATTACGGCGCGTGCAATTTTGATCTTGGCCGTTTACTAGCAGTAAGTTCACTTTCCGCGGTCGGTTGCTGGTATGCCGCGCTCGCTTGTATGCATACGCTGTTGTACCCTTCGTCGTTGCACTTACTTGTCTGTGTAGTATGTGCGCTTGTTGCTGCAATTCACTTTGCTACTGGAGCAATAAAAGAACGGCGTACAAAATGTGTTGCATGGGGCAATAAAATAATGTCAACCTTTTCAGCTCCCCCATGTACTGTATTGTGTATAGTAGCAATGTATTGTCTCTAGGATAAATTAGTGATCAAAGTTTTAGCACAGGAATAGTAACTAGAAGCTGTGATGCATTAATTAAGTAAAGTCTACAACTGCCAACGCTAATAATAGCATACAGTACACGGTCTATGCAGTATGTTCGTTTACACAGTTCACAGCATTACTGTTAAATATACAAAGATTTGATGATGATGATAATGCATGACTCTCATTAATCCGTTCTTCAATTGCCCTCCAGTACTAGTACTATCCGACGGTAATGCTATATATATGATATAGTTTTGCTGAATTTTCACAAAATGAGAAAAATCTATACTGGCACAAAAAATAATATTGATGCACTATCTATTGACTACTTATGCATAGCAGAGCAGTATGATAGGAATAATAATAATAATAATAATAATAATGACAAAGATATATATCAAATTAAAGTTGGACGTTAAATTGGATTATTGTATTTAGCTGTTATTTAGCAATGTTGGTACTCTCCGCTTCTTGCACAGTAAACAGACGCTCAACCAACTTGTGTACTTACGTGTGTAGTAGTAGATAGGCATGTATTAGATAGTATATTATAATATTGATGTGTCTACTTTTTTTTATATAATGGATGATGTGTTGACTCTCGCAGGGATGGAAACGCTTTGCGTCGTAAATAAGTTGTAAAAGTTGGCAAATGGCGTTGTGTTGTTGTTGTTGTCTTGACTGAATTTTCTTTTGACTGACTGACTGACTGGATGGATGGATGGAATCCTTTCAATCCAGTTAAAATCGATATAAAGTTATTAAATATAATGTGCTTTTTATTTGTCAATGAGGACTATACACGCTTCTTTTAAAAACAGTGCAGCAAGATGAGTTTTATGGGCACTTTTGTCGTCTCTTAACTTTACGATGATGGGTAGTTTTGCCAAAGGAAACAACTCTCGTACTGGATATTTGTCTCTTTTTTTGCCATCTCAGTCCTTTTTTATTACTGCTCGCTCACACTGTCTGAGATTTACAAGTTTCCTCAAGTATGAGCCAGTAGTCCCAGCAGATGTATAGTATATTTCTTGGCAAAAAAACAGTTAACTAATCAATTATATAAACCAAAACGATTAACACTGTGCTTAATATTCTTTTTGCAAATAAGTTATAGTAGTACACTGGCGTAGCAATCCACGGAAAAAGTATCATCAATTTGATTTTTGCAAGAATAAATTAAGTCATTTGCCATGATTTTTTGTACTTTACACTGTCCGACTGTACTCGCCGACAAATGTCAGGTTTAAAATCGACTTACACGGGGTCTCATACACTTGATTAATTTCGCCAAACGCCTGTAACAACGCTAGACTACTTTCCAACCGTCTTACAAAAACTTTCCACGAATTTTCAGCGTTTTTAAATGCCTATCATTGTCAAAGTTCTTTTCAAGTCTGTATTATCCGAAAAGGTTGTGAAGCAGAACAAAGCACCAAATTCTACCACAACAGCAGCACTTGTTCTGCCTTCACGTTTGAGATATTTATGTATGCTTATTTTGCATGTATGAAAAGCCGGTTATTGTCCAGCACGCACGTTAGCTTCACCTTGTCTCCCTTCTGTGTTACATATATGTATGTATATATACATTTTTTTTTAAAGTTTCACTCTTGTTCGCTTCCACTTTTCATTTGCAGCTGCACTTACTTAATTGTTTATAATGCTGCTACATACATCAACCACGCAGAGAAGATGCCACTCTTTTCTTTTTACTGTCAAAAAATAATTGTATTTTATAATCACGATTGCAGGGAGCGCACGCAGTACTTGGCTAGAGAGAGAGAGAGAGAGAGAGCTATTCCTCAATACCACTACGCACTTTACTTGACATTCCGTATTGCATATGGTGAAATACCGGCAACTTGCATCTTTCCAACGAGTTCATGAGAATGCGTTCATGCTGCGTGCAAAATACAAAGGAAGCAGCAGTAGAAACCGGTTTTCTTTCTGGGTGTTCCTTCTTCTTCCTCCTTTCTTTTCCAAAACAGACGCTGTTTTAGCTAGTCTTTTCACATTTTTTTTCTCTTCTCTGCCTTTGAGTTGACGTTTACGCAAAATTTGTGAACTGCAATGTTTGAGAGTTACTTATGAATCCTTAAAATTGTTCTCTTGCACTTATCTTTTCACTTTGTTGTTAAATAAGGTTGTTATACAAGTATTTTTTCACTTGTCACTTACTTCCCTTCACCAGAGAGAAGATAACGTCTGCCAGTGCTATTTCTCGTTAAATGACAAGATTGACAAGGTAAATCATGGAGCGCAAGAGAGAGAGAGAGAGAGAGCAAGAAAAGTAGATGGTGGCAAAGCACACTCACTCATTTCTATACAAACACATTTGTTTGCTGAATTTAGAATTGGCAAAAACATGACCCATGCAGAAACAACGACAGTTGACGACTGAAACAGGCCGAGCAATGTGAGCAAATCCACTCTTCTTCCACTGTTCCATATGTACATTCATTTTTCCATCCAAGCACATAATTTCCATTACGCTTCTTGTGCACTGCTCTGCCGCCGCTGCTGCTGCTGCTGCTGTTTCTCTGCTCAGTACAAGCTTTCGTTGTTCTGTTCGCTGTTCCTATGAACTGCACAACAGCGACAGCGACGACGTGCTGCTAGCAAAACCTAAAATCGGCAAGCCATATTATTATTACAGTAGTAGGAGAAGCAGTGGCAATATAGTCGCTTCAGAAAATATTCCAACCACTGAGCCTGTACTTTAGTATTTAGTTTTTTTCGGAGTAGTAGTTGCAATGTGGCTTGCTGAAGTTCTGGTGATGCTGAAAAAGGAAGACAAGACAAGGAAAACGCATGCATGGTGGAAGAGAAAACGATAATTTTGCCAATGTGCAATGTAGTGCATGTAGAAGGAAGAAGAGCAGTATCAGCCCTGCAATCGTTTCTCCATTGGAAGAAGAAGAGTCATCATCACATTACTATATGGCTTAATAATAACAATGATAATGTGCATGAACAGAGAGAGAGAGAGAGAGAGTCCCTCTTGTGAAACAGTAGTAGTGCAGGAGAAGAAGATGAGCATGTTTCTTTTACAGAATAATGTAATATTGTAGAGACGAGTAGTATCATCATGGCATCATGATGATGATGGCACAAAACGACATTGCACCGTTGCCTTTTCTCCCCGTTTTCTGCATGCGTCCCTAGAAAACAATACCGCTGTACTTCTTCAACAAGCTGGTCGATGCTCTCTTCCCAAAGTGCTTCATGGCAGATAAGAATGGAAGAGAAAGGAAGTAATGAAGCTCGGCCGAGGATGCAGTAGTAGCAAGCAGGCGATATATGTATTAAGGGCTTTTGCACGCCCCACCACCAGCAACCACCAACCATCGCCAAGGAATTTGTTAGTAAGTGCATTTTGCGAAAGTGGCAAAGTGTTTCTAAAAATATTGTCCCATTCTCTGTGTGTGTACACTTGCACGGCAGAGTGTATAAGGGATCACTTTCCATGTGAGTACTACTTTACACACTGAAGCACGATGACGACGACGATAGAGACGCTTGTTGAGCACATTGGTTGTGGAGTCAACGGGGATGTACATGTTGAGTTCACGTTGTTCTTTCACTTTATCACATGTGATGTGATTTGTTAGTTTCGTTGCATGAGCAATAATGAACGTTGTGGTGCCCATGAGATGCAACAAGGGGAAGAAGAAGGATCGAACACAAAGTAGGGAGAGAGCACAGAGGAGGCTTCTTAAGTTCCTTGCTTTGGCGAAATTGGCAGGTTGTTGTTGTATTGTAATGCAGCATATTTTCTCTTTCGATATTTGCACTCTTCCAGGAAACAAAGAGGAAGTGAAGACTAAAAAAGAAAGGCAAGAAAAAAATAAGGAAATAAAAAAGCAATAATCATGTTAATGCTGCATTGCATTTAATAAGCAATTTATTTACTTGGAAGCGGATCAGAAAGATTTCCGCCAGATAATGTTATGTTGCATTAAAAACAACGTTATTGAGTAGGGATTTGGCCTGTCACAAATGTGTGTATATCTGTGCAGGGCGCAGAGATAAGATTTTTGTCAAGTTTTATTCTCCCAATTTTTTTTTGCTGCATGCATGCATGTATGTATTTTAAAGCAAAATACGGACGGCCATATATAGGTAGGTATTTACCTCATGTTGGTCTATATACCGTATTCCTTCCCAATTTACATACATACATACATACCTCATGTTGGAAATAATTTGTTTACAACAAAAAACGTTGACCTTGATTGATAACGATGGCCTCATCAACATCAAGTCAACTCAATATAGTATCCTTTGCGACTCATTTTTTTCGTGTCTTATCAATTTTT
>JAHZMT010002808.1:0-17651 GCA_027743785.1 Sinhomidia bicolor
AAATAATAATAGTCCAGAATTAAAGTATATAGCATTTCTTCATAAAAGTTCATCAATCAGTTTTGTAAAAGTTCAGAACAAGTAAACAGCGTCATTACACGCAGTGTTCAAGTTTTTTCAGTCTCATTTACAAAGCATTTAAAAGTTCAAGTTCGTTGTTCCTTTGTTGGAGTCTAGACTTTACTGGAATAACACTAGCATTTTTTTAACTGTTTACTACTAAACTTGAAGTATGTGTATATATAACAAGGTAATGTAAATTCCTTTTCCACTTCAACTCTCCACTGTGTGGTGTGTGTGTGTGTGTGATTTACAATATTTATTTTGCTGCTTACAATTATGATAAAACACTTAACAAATATGTGGTTTTTTTTATCTTGAATGTGTGTAAGTTGTAGCTTTTGCTTGTTTGTTTGTGGCCACATTTACCAGAAAGGAACTGGCATTTCCTGTTAATCTAACAAATATTATTACTTGTGTTTCAGTCAGGGTGATAATAATAATATTTTTTTGTGTGGCCACTAGTAAACGTTTACTCATTCAATGCTCGATTATTTAAAATATTCCAGAGAATATTGTACAACGTAGTCAATGCAACTGGAGTGAAGAACTCGATGATAACCTAAAAGGGGAAAATTCGTCATCAAGATTGCCTTTCCTGACAGTTGACGGGATTTTTTTTATCTACTTAACAGCTACTACGTTGCCAAGATCATTGGCCCCTGCGTCGTCACCCAAGGAGGAAAATCAGCTGATCTGCTGCTAAGGCTTTGTGTTTGGAAGTTGATTATTACATCAATTAAGGTACTACAATATGATAACCGCTTTACTTGCTTCTTCTTTTCTTTTCTTGCATTTTAAATACAGTTTATGGGCATTTTTGATACATGGCTATTATTAGAACTTTGTAGGGTGTAGGTGTTTATTTGCTGTATATTTTGTTCGACTGAATAGAGGTAATCAATCTGCGTGGTATCAACCTTTTAGAATTATATTCACCTTTCCAAAGTGCAATCAAAAATACAAAATTTAAATACATTTAAAAAATCGTTTTATAATAAATATATCATATACTCTCATTTATTTAATTTTAACAACTTACACAGCATACTATGCACTGATTTGTTGCATTAGCTATTTTATTTTTATAATTTTTTAATGACAAATCATTTTAGTGACCATATAGTGTCAATATCAATTAGTACAACGGTTATAAATTTCGATTTAAATGTTTTTTATAGTTCAAACTACTCTTTTTTCAAACTACTCTAACATCTAAAATACTAAAAAACACTTGACAAATAATAATAATAATAATAATAATATACAGTAGCTATATTTTATTTCACAAAACTGAACACGGATAGACTTGTAGTAGCATTTTTTAACTTTTTATAACTTTTTATCTGTAATTTCTCAAGTTAAAATAAAATACAGAATTCATAAATTAAATTTCAACAAGCATGTGTGTGTGGTGTGGAATTATTGGTTACGCTACGAAGTGTAAGCACAAATGCCAGATAAATGCTTAAAGTACTTTATTTATATAGTAAACGGAAAGGTTTAAGATTTTTCTGTACATATACTCCATAGGTTATCCATAAGATGTGGCTGAGAAATTACAACAAAAAAGTCAAAAATTAGCACTACACATGCATGTTCCTACGTACAGTTTTGCTACATTTCATGTCAATTTTTATTAATGTATTTATTCTGTTATATAATCAATCACCTTAGTTTAATTTATACTTCCTCTTCCATCAACTCAACTTCCTCAACGGTTTCATTTTTGATACCATATTGGTTACTAATTGCTATTTGTGGGGCTGAGGCATCTGCTCCGTCAAGTTGTGGAATATGTAGTGAATGGTATCTTCTGAGAACTTGTAACTTATCAACAAATTCGGGTTCTATCAAGTTTAAACAATGGCGAAAATTTCTCCCGGCTCCAGTAAAATTCAGTCGGGCAAAAGAGGAGTTTCCTCTAATGCATAAGTAACGTTTTGCGAGTTCAGCAACGTTAGGAAATCTGTCACAATTGGAGCTCCACCATTGGTATGGATCCATTGTGAGAACTGCAACGGGTTCCGCGTAGTATTTAGTTAGCTCGTCTAAAGTTCGTACGCTGGGTGTTTTGATTGGTCGCTTCCCCACTACCGAGCAAAGTAGTTTTGACAGCTTTGTTGATGGATAACTGTCGGAAGACGACTGGGCAGAGGAGGAAGGATTCAAAGGGTCAGTTGTACTGTTGATCACGTTCCCTCTAACGTCACTGTACGCTGGATTTTCTGATCGAACCGATATGATAGAACCCGTATCTGAGGTTGGCTCCCTTCCTTTCTCCCGCTGCAGCTCATATAAGAGTTCTATTACAGTGTCATATACATACTCTTGCTGCTCCTCCGTGAGATAAACTAGCTTTTTGTAGCGTGGATCAAGAAACGCACACACGGCCAGCATGGGATCTGAGCCAAGGTCCCTCGCGTTGAGGTCAATTTTGTAAGAGGTTTCAATCTGATTGCTTATAGCGTTGGTTGTCTCCTGCCTTTGTTCTTTCGACCAGTTTGATGTACTGCTGTTGATCTGATCGATGTAGGCAGTGCGTATAAAAAAGATTATTGGAAGAATGGATGACGATGTTAAAAGTGGTTGCTCTAACAATGTCTCCACAATCATGTTAATGGGCTCTTGCAGCTTTATGCATTCATCCAAATCTTCAACTTTCACTGGCAGACTGTCCGTTGAATGAGTCGTAAGAAAGTCTTTCAACGACTCTGTTACCTTGCCAGGGTGATTTTTCACGTCCTTGTAGTTCAGAAGAACTTGTTTGCCAATTTTAAGCGTGTTGTGCAACAAATCACAGTTGGTTACTGGCACCAAAAATTCATTCAACAGTTCGTAACTTCTCTGGGCAATTTCATTTATACACGGCCAGGTTGTTATGGTTAGGATGTTTGATGTTACGGAACATGGAATGGAGTTTACTAGTACATGTACTGCGTTCTCAGACTTTAGTTCATACTCCTCTAAGAGGACACCCACAACTTGCGAAACTTTCTCGGCGACAGTGTCTGGATGTGTAATTATGCATGTGTCTGCTAAATGTCTCATTCCCAAAAAGCAATTTTCGAGATTCCACTCTCGAGTTATATAGTGCGCACTGACGAGAACAAAGATCTCGCTATTTGTCTTCGCCCAAAGTTCAAGACTAATTGAAAACCGTTTATCCTGAAGTTTACGTTGAATATCTTCCTTGACCTCTTTGTAAAGATCGTCCAAGGTGTCAACAACGGAACTGTAAATACTGTCACTATCAATACTTGTTGCTTCCACTGTGTAAGCACTATTTAATGTGTATAATAATTTCTTAAAATGTGGATCTTCAACATGATGAATAGGTAGCATAGCTGAAGCTAAATACATGACGATTGACCTAAAAAAATAACAATTAAACAGTCATTAGTGATTTACTTTTCAAACTGCTTCAAGTTTCAGTTGACATATTGATAAGCCACTTACTTTGTTGTTTCGTCCGTGTTGGTAGCTGAATATACTTGTGGTGGAGGTCCTGGTAAAATATGCTTTTTTTCCTTGGATGTTGAAGGTTTCTGTCGATCATTTTCAATGTCGATTAAAATCGACTGAGAATCTTGCTCAAAAATTTCTGTTTCCCCCACCTCACCAATAGCACCATTTTCAATGGAGAGGTGAGGCGGTGGTGGTGTGACGGACCTTATGTATGCCTTCTGTTCTGTTTTTGTCACTGGAAGGCTTGCCCGATGTCTGCCGGTTTCAATTTTAATTTTCTCTGTTTCCAATACCCCTTCAACAACGCCCGGATGTTTCCTTTCCAAGTGTCCCCGCATACCGGTTGTACTTCCTCCTGGATTCTTAAAAACGACCTTGCACAATAGACAAACGGCTCTGGAAATGCCATTTTCGTGGGGAAGAGCCTTGAAAAAGTTCCACACGACACTAGTTTTTTTCCCAATTCTTGGGGCTTCTATAGACTGCTTTCTGCACAGCAAGTTAGACAAGCACTTATATAATACTTCAGTAATTATATACTTCAATCGCAGTTTGAGGATTGCATTGTATCAACTTACTTGAATTTTTTGCCCTTCATCTTTGTGGATAAATTGGTTTTCATTGCGGTGCTGCTTTTGGGACTGTTTTCAATAAAAGGTTTTATAAATCTCCCTACTTCATTACGCAAGGGCTTATGCTTTTTCACAAGACCCATTTCTAGCAAATTCAATTTGGCAAAAAATTATTTATCGGTAAACTTTAACTTGTGAAACGGCCACGCATTTTTCAGTTTAAAAATTCCCATTATTACAACAGATAGTATTACTGCTGGTAATTAGTCAAAAAATAGCTCTTGATAACGCAAAAACTTTGCAAAGTTGCATTTAAAAAGGATTCTCTCGGTACAAAAGAATGAATATATGTATATCTATTCTTGTTGCGTCAGTCACAATTCTCAAAAAACATTTAAACTTAGAAAATGCCAACTAGATAATCATTTAACCACGATTAATCTATATTTAGCACTGGGTACAACCGTCAGTTATTTATTTAGTTTCAATAAAGTTTATATATAAATAAAGTTTTTAAATAATCGTAAATGATTTTTTTTTTGTGAAAGAAAAAAATAAAATAATAATATTATTATGGACTTTGGTATGTACAAACCTCACCAAGCTTGCAGACAATCCCGTTCGTCTTCAGTGGTCCGTGCTCCACACATTACTGGCCCTGCGAGTATTCAGCATGCATTGCATACAAAAGTTTACCAAGTCAAGCAGTTGTCTTTCGTCAACTTCAACATAGCAGAGAATATGGCCCAACTCTGCCGATGTTCTTCTGGCAGTCTGTTAGTGTATTTACGGTTGCAAAGAGGAGACTACTGGCAGTAGTGGCAGTACTTGGTAACACTGAGCGTCACAAACGCCAATTCTACTAAGCATTTGGCTGACTGGAAGTATAGTACTTACGATGAGAACTTGTCTTGTTGGCTGGAACCATTTGCTCACTCTCCTTTTGGTGGTGTACTTTTATAAAAATCTATAACTTTCACAGGCCTGCTCAAGTCACTGTCCTGCGCTATTGGTAGGACAGGCAACGTAGTGTATATACAAACAAACGCTAAAGCTGCTGCAAGTGAATGAGATTTGCTAGGACGCGACTTTGTTCCTTTTTCGTAACTGTTTTTTCATTGTTGTGCCCATCATTTGCATGGTTCTGGATTGCTTGTTTTCCGTGATGCAATTCATGCAAAGTTGGTGAGCAAGAGCGAGAGAGGAAGTGAAGGTAGGCTTTGGGAAATGGTGATAACAACGCTATTTACATAATATGTATTTACATTTAATAGAAATTATTATTAGATTCTCATATAATTCATATATGCAGATAGTGGTTATCGACTGTGTTATCAGCAGCATAATTTTTTTTGCTGGGATGGCCAGCTTGGTGTAGTCATTCCAGGTTGTATGTATATGTAGTGGGTAGCAGTGGGAAAGATTAAAAAACACTGAATTATTAGTTTAGAAAGGGACAGCTAATAATGACTTGTTTCATCGTTGCTGGTTGCAACTGTGTTAGTTTTGTTTTGCATCTCTTGCTATTCTATTAGAATTTCTGTCATTTACAACGTTGTAAAAAAATGATCAAGTGCTACTGGCTATCTTATTGAGACGAAACGTATGCAAAAATGTAATTAGTAGAAAGGTGTAATTATTTTAAAGCAATTTAGTTTTAATTTTGTGGTTTTAATTGTTTCCAGATTTAAAATGTCGTTCCGAGTGGTGCGTTCAAGTAAATTTCGGCATGTCTATGGCTCAGGAGTGAAGAGGGAGCAGTGCTATGATAACATTCGCGTCTCAAAATCTTCATGGGACTCTACATTTTGTGCTGTCAATCCAAAATTTCTTGCTATAATTGTGGAGTCTGCTGGTGGTGGAGCATTTATTGTTCTTCCACTTAACAAGGTAATAATTGTCTTATAATCTTAATTACCTTTCAGTAATGATTTGATTTTCGTCATCTTGTTCTAAGACTTTAAACAACCGTTGTATAATTTTAATAGGTTGGTCGGATACCGCCAGATTATCCACTTGTGGGTGGTCATAAAGGCCCTGTCTTGGATATAGCGTGGTGTCCGCACAATGATAACGTCATTGCCAGTGGCTCAGAAGATTGTTTAGTAAAAGTCTGGCAAATCCCTGATCATGGATTGTCGCGGTATGATTTTAATATTCTATGTGTGATGTACAATTTTAGTAAACTAGACCAATTTTATAAAGTTTTAATTTTGCTTCATTTTCCTAAACTTTTAGAACGCTTACTGAGTCTGTGGTAGATTTACAGTATCATCAACGTCGAGTTGGATTAGTTTTGTGGCATCCAACAGCTTTGAATATTCTTCTCACTGCAGGTACTACAATGAAGTGCAATTAAATTTGTAGATTGGTATTTAAGCAACACAAAATTGTATAAAAAAATTTCGTTTTTGTAAAAACAGGCAGTGATAATCAGGTAGTCATCTGGAATGTTGGCACGGGTGAGCCCCTGGTGGAAATCGACTGTCATCCTGATCTTGTCTATTCTGCATGCTGGAACTGGGATGGTTCTCAGTTGGTTACTACTTGTCGTGATAAGAAGCTTCGAATTATCAATCCACGAACTGGAGCAATCACTGAAGTAAATTATAATGTCAATATTTATTTTTACTTTAAACTGAGATTTGTGTTTTGGAACATATTGATTAATGATATAATCAACGTTTTAATAGGAGGCTTTGAGTCATGAGGGAAGTAAAGGTACCAGAGCTATCTTTTTGCGCAATGGACTTGTGTTTACAACTGGCTTTAGCAAAATGAGTGAGCGCCAATATTCGCTTCGAGCACCGGATAATCTAGAGGAACCAATAGTCATGGTTGAACTCGACACATCTAATGGTGTCATGTTCCCTTTGTATGATCCTGATACAAACCTAGTCTATTTGTGCGGAAAGGTACATGCTGCATATTTATATTTGTATTTAATTAAGCACATTGACTAGCTAGACAAAATTCAATATCAATATATATTCAAGATTTATCACATCACGTTGTGCGTTAAAATAATATCAAATTGTCTGTTTTCAGGGCGATAGTGTGATTCGTTATTTCGAAATTACTGCTGAACCTCCGTTTGTACATTACATAAATACTTTTCAAACCCCTGATCCTCAACGTGGAATTGGAATGATGCCGAAAAGAGGCTGCGATGTCAACAGCTGCGAGATCAGTCGGTTTTTCCGTTTGAATAATTCTGGTCTTTGCCAGGTTGTTACAATGACCGTGCCTCGAAAGGTATGACAGATTATAGTTAATCTGGAGGGAAAAAGAGAATACCTACCCGTATTTGCGTTTGTTTGCATTCTCTCATTTTGTTTTACTTTTGACAGTCTGAGCTGTTCCAAGAGGATTTATATCCTGATACTCCTGGCGACGTACCTGCTGCAACGGCGGAGGAATGGTTGGGAGGTAAAGATGCAGACCCGGTGCTCATTTCATTAAAGGAGGGTTACCAGAGCTCAACGAAAAAAGAGTTGAAAGTTAGCAAGAGAGCCAACATTCTCGATAAGCGAAGCACAGCTAAATCTGCTAGTGCGGGTGGTGGTGGCGGCGGCGGTGGTGGTGGTGCAGCAGAGAGTGTTCATGATGATTTTGATGACTTGTCATTGAGCCAGACGGTCTCAACGGTAATTTGAGCAATCAACAGCCGTTTTAGTTCACAATAGCTAACGAGCATGGAAGTGGATTGAGGTCTAGTAATGTGATCTTGTCTTTTGTATTCCTTTCAGTTGAAAATGATTGAGGACATGCAGGATGAGATTCGCAAATTGAAGGCTATGATTGTAAAGCATGAGAAGCGAATTCGAGTTCTAGAGGCAAAGTCTGCAGTTGATGGGGAGGGTGATCATGGATCCCAACCAGCACCTCCATCATCGGATCCCCCACCACAGATTACAGTTACCGCTAACAATGCACATGCGCCAGATGAATTGGCTCCTGATGAAGTCTAAGCTTAAACAAATATTTTCAAATTTTAATCAACAAAAATTAATGCCAATCAAACATCGATGCACTTATTTATGTATATCATGAGGTATTATCTCCTGTTCTCATTCGGTCCTTACAAACTACCCACACAAAATTTGTCGTAATAATTGTTGTTAAATGAGTCATTTGAATGAAACGTTGTTAAGGTTTTATTTATAGCAAATATTGTCACATGTGCCTGCAAACCTATGTTCAAAGCAAGAAATTACAAGTGTCGCTGGTAAAAACAAGTACTTGTATTACATAGCGCTTCATACATATATTACCTTACAGATTAAACAAACAACAAATGTTATTATTATTAGTTATTATTACACACAACAAGTTGTAATAACATTATATATTAGATTTACATGTAAATTATTTTAAAGTGTACACACGAACAATTGTTACTATTATTATAGTTATGTTATTATCATGTCTGTGTCGTTGAAATTGTAATAATATGTAATGCGTTTTTCGTGTAACTTTGATATACTATCATGCTACTGTCAATTACAGAGATGAAAAACAAAATGTTGGTAATAATAATTTTATGCGTGTGAGTAGTAAATATTTAATTTAATTACATAGATGATCTATCACGAAGTGTGAATTTTAATTGACTGTGTTAGTCGTAATGTTATTATTAGTGCTGTAATTAATATTAATGCATATATTGCTCCATATATGTAATATTAGGTAAAAATGATGATGAACTGAGTCCCCTCTGCTTCCTCTTTGATAACATGGAATTAATTTAATTACTGTCCAATTTTTATTTCATTGATGACTCGTAACACAAGTACTAGTGCATGCCAATTTTAATAAAACAATCGACATCATTATCAGCCCTGCTTTTCTTGTTTCTGTGTAAACTCATTCTGATTTTACATTTAGTTAAGTTAACTAAGGCACAATTATTACTAAATTGTTAAAGTAAACGGTAGTTTCATAGAAACGCTCTTCTTAAAAGCTTAGATTTTAAGTTTAACAAATGGTAATGTGGAATTTAATAATTATCTAATTGGTCCAATGAAAAGCAACAATTTTTCTTTGCTAAACTATTTTTAAAGGTTGACTGTTCTGAAAAAGCTGTCACCACCATCCTCATGCGTATAGAAACAATATTATAATACTTGTCTATATTAGTATACTACTACTGTACATTATCTATTTTGAAACCTACTTTGACGACGGCAAGATATTGTTAATAATAATTTATTTAATTATGATAATCATTTCAGGGTTGTCCACATACTTCACTGACAGTAAATCATTGGTAGTCGAGTATAACAAGTACGGTGATTTGTGTGGGTTGCCAGCAAAAATCTACACCGTTACTAACAATTTTATCCTAGCTGTGTAATACTTACAGGAATGTCAATGAGTATTGGATGCTGAGTATCCACATTTGAGATTGACCCAATTTTGCCTTTGTGCATCATACTGCATGATGAAAGTTTTGAAATGAAAATGTTTGGGATTCAAGTGTGCCAAAATTTATATTACTACTACTAAATCTAATTAAGTCCTTCAATAATAACTGACTGACTATAATAAGCTTGTTTTGTTTCTGCGGTATTTTGTACATCTGTCTCCTTCTAACAAATTTTATTTAATCGTGTGTAAGTGTTCCATATAAACTCTGAATTTTGTGGAAAAGAGTGTTTAAGCATGGCAGTTGAATCAATATGCTTTGTTGGTGTCGCAAGGTGTACAGGTATTTGGCAACTGAGTAGTATCAATGTCAACTCTCCCAACAGAATTTTTTAACGCATATTATACAAGTATGCAACCCATTTATTATTACGCAGTTGAATACCACTACTTTTGTATTTTTACATCTGATTGCAAAGTTCATTTTGATCTACCTCCTCTTATTAATAAAATTTACGTCAGGAGTCAAAGCTAGCAACAAATAGTGGTTGAAACATGCTCATTTTATTAGTATGTTATGGGAATTTTGGGCTATACCTACACTTTTAGCTTCCAGACACCAAGACCACCATCAGTTTGACCTTTTGTGGCTGCACTGTCGCTATCAAATTAGAAAATAAAATTGCTCAATGTTCATCAGTTATATATTGGCAAACATTAGATTTTCGTTTTACCCCTACAATCCGCCTTTATGTTTTCTTTGACAAAGTAAGGCTGACAAAATTAAATGCCTCAAAAATATCCATTTTGAAAGATTGATTGAGTGCCTTTTTCAAACAATAAAATTTCAACCAGCGTTCGCATTTCTTAATTGTAATTATGCAAAAAGTATATATAAATATATAGGAACCTGTAAAAAAAACCGGCGATTTACAGTCTAATCATCCAACTTTAAATATGGTATATTATGGAACATTTTTTTACGATGAACGACCATGACTTTTCTGCTGTTTTCATTAGTTTTGAGGGAATTAATACATGTCGGAGTGTCTTTTAGTAACGACTTCATATTGTAGTTGAGTACATATTATTAAGACAATAATATCAAAACATTTCAAAGTATTGTGTGTCTACATTGTATTTTACGTGTCTGTCATGATTTTGAAAGCTTCTTGTATATTATGTGAATGTGAGTAAGTAGAAAGTGTTCCTACGCGCTCATCATAACTTAATACTAAACTACTACTTTAAAATTCTTGTATTTCGTCAAGCAGTTTCATTTCACTATAAAGAAACAAATTGTCCAACCAAACAGTTTATTGTTTTCCTTAGCATAATTTTCTTTCTTTCTTTGGGATTTCTGTTTACTGATGTGAAACAAGTCTCTGCAATTTCATTCTGAATCATTATTGCTGCATACACAGCATTAATTTATAATGTTTCTAGGAATATTGTTGCAAACAACAAAGAAATTTTGCTACATTTTAATCAACGAATTCATTTAATAGTAATAAATAACACTTAATAGTATATAAAAAAATAATATACAGGTACATACCTACGTAAGTTATTAAGAAAAAGAAATATAACATATTCGACAATAAGCTATGTGAGAAGAGTTTTCTTGTATTAAGGAAAAGCAAAAAAATAACAATTGTAGCAGGTATGTGGAATGCGTGCTTGCTGAGTAATAAAAAGAAAAAAAATATGATTGATGAATAGAACATACATACAACATGTTATATGTCTGTTGAAAACTTTTTCTTTTCAAATGACTTACTTTTACCTTTACTAAGGTTGCATCATTTCATAATTCCACGTTAAAGCATAAAATTGAGTAATATTGTGCGCAATCAATCTCAATAGACGATCTCAATAGATGATGGTCCAAAAGTTACAAAAATTGATTTGAGTCTTTTAGACAATAAAGTGAAGGTTGTAAATTCTATAGAAACTGAAAAATTTTGAAGAAAAACGTCAACAGTAAAATGACTTTCAAGGTCATTAACTTTTCACTCTTTATTTTTTCTCTCAACATCACACAATAATCTAAATAACCATTAAAATAGTGATTAAATGTAAAATTAATTATTGTTGTGAATGTATTATTACTATTTTCTCGCTTCTATCATTAATATAACATGCGTACGATACAAGAACGTTCAAAAAATCTACAAGTTCCTTTCATACTCGTTCTGCTTTTACCCTATCTACATGGTATATTGATACAATAGTTAATGTCGCGTTTTGCTTACACTAATAACGTTAACAAATAATCTATTAACTGCCTACGATAATAACGTCGCGAAGGGAAATTGGGGATAACTGTAAATAGAGAAATTACTATATACAAGTAGTAACTGAATGACTAGGACTCACTAAATCTGTAGCTTACTATTCAATTTATCATTCAATATAGTAATTGTAATTGAAACTTTTTCTAGGCGATCCCAGCCATTCGCACGCTTAATGTACATTAATATTAATAATAGTAACACACCTCGTAAATTTCACAACTTTTTTAAAATGTTACATACTAAAATATGATTTTTCTCATTCAATAACGCTGTACTTAAAATTATTATTTTATTACAACGCTCCTCTCTTATATAAACGCATTCATTTAGTCTAAACCTTAACTATAAAAATGATCGTTTCATTAGTTTTTAGTTTTATTTATCTAATTATTAGAATTAATTACGATGATGACACGGACAACGTAGCAATACTATGAACCGAAATTCTCAGAGTTGTTGAACATTCGAAATCTACTAAATCACCCACTTGAAATAGTAACGTATATATCTAATCCGCCCATGATTGTTCCACACAGGCCTTCACGCGCTTTTCGTATTCTCGTCTGTTCTCTTTATATAGTTGGGCGGCCATTGAGTTGGCAGGGGAGTTAGGATTTGGGTCGCTTAAGAGAGACTAATTATTCATAAAGGAATAAAACACAGTAAATTAAGACATTCCCACAAAAAAAATACTGATGACGTGTTTCAAAAAACGAAACAAAAAACCAACCTGTATTGAGGTTAGAATGGCAGATACATCATAGGTGGGTGACCAACGATTTTGCAATATATCTAGGCAAATACCACCATCGGCGTACACATTTGGATGAAACATTTTTGACAAGAATCGAACAGTTGGTGGTTTATTTGGGTACTCCTCACTAAATTCAATTGAAAGTTTAAAAGTGCCATCCTCAAACGGCGTTTCATGTGGCCTGCAATATTTACAGAAGAAAAAAAAACAATGCTACCTTTAACCAACCTTTTTTTTAAAGAACCCTTTCATTAAAATATTTAAATTTAAAATAATTTAAAAATTTAAAAAACAAATGTACCCAAATATTATTGCATGCCACAACATTATATTATTATCAGTAGGCGCTCCGGAAACACCAGATGGCGGATCTATAATATATATACACACATTTCCAAAAATTAAAACTTTTGTGCATATCATTATCACTCAACTCCCTCCTCCTTCCCACCACCAAACAATATTTTCAACATATCCCTTTCAAAACCAACTCTACTTATCCAACTCCTTTCACTACTCATTATTACTACTTCCTCTTCTCTCTTGATCCGCCTTACCTTCCTGCAACTTTTTGAAATCTCTCATTAGTCGCCTTCGCGCAGGTGTAGACATGATTCCTTAATTAATTACCACAAAATATTCTTGAGAAAAACGAGAGTAGCAAAAATGTGTATCTCTGCTGCTCTTCTTCACAAAAGAAAAAAAATCTTGCAAAATCCAAATCCTCCTTCTTCAACTATTTTGGATTTAAGTAATACTACCAATAATAATTTTTCTTTTTACTATTATTACACACTGCTGCTGCCTGTACACCACAACAAAAGAGAATTATAATAATATTACTAAATTAACTAATAATAATAATAAATGGAGCAGAGCGTTTGCTAGCTAGCAGCACTGCTGAGAAAAAAAAACTTTTTTCCACTCTTTCTTTCTTACAACATTAAAACGTTATGATGAATGATTATTATTACTATTATTATATTATTATTATTATTATGATTTTGATGAGTAACTGCTAAGCATACGTAGTACTAGATAGTTGTAGTAGTAATAGCAGTGTAGTAGCAGCAGCAGCAGCAGCAGCAATAGTAGTAGTGGATGTAGTACTAGTAGTAGTACAAGTACAAAGTAAGAAAAAATTATAATTGGTTGATTGTAGTAGCAGTTTAGTAGTCAAAAGAATGATTCAGCTATTCATACATCACATTCACATTATCAGCAGCAACATTCACCATGAAACAAAAACGTAGAGCAGAATGGCAAACAAAAAAAGCAAAGAGCTCTGAGCTGTGTGCTTGCTTGCTGCTGTTGTTGTTCTTGCAGCTACAAATACAAAAACAATTTTTTGACCCTGCTTGCTGCTATGTATGCTGCTTTTGCTGGTTTGCTTGCTGAATGCTGTGCTGACGATGATGCGAGATGCGATGATGCTATTTACAAAATCCATTCCACATTTTACATTCAGAGTGCAGCAGTCTGTCCTGTCTTTGCACGCACGTTCGTATTGAGCAGAGCAGCAAGTAAAAACAAGCACCACACCACAACAACAAAAAGTTTTGGTGATGACGAAGAACAAGAAGGACATCGACATTCGTTTTTACGTTAAACGTTGTGAGGGAAATAAAGAGAGAGGTGCTGTTAAAAAATGTTGTTTTTTGCATTGATTCACTCGTAAGTAAGGCTGCTGCTGCTGCTGGTGTAGGTGTTACGTTTATGTAGGTAGAAAGAAGACAAGTTTGCTTTGGGATGTATGTAAGTATGTATATAGGCTCTGTTTTTTTTCTTCGGAAAGACACAATAATAATATTATCATGCGAAATGTGAAGAAGAAGCTAAAGGGGAAGAAGACAGGAAAAAGGTAAGCGTGTAAAGAGTGAGGAAGGTTGCTATGCAAAAAGGAGAGAAATTGGTTTTTTTCCTCTCTCTCTCTCTCTCTCTATAGGTCTTAGAAATTGAGTTTGGTTTGGTTCCCCAGTCCCAGGCAGAGAGAGAAAGATGGGATGTGTGAATGTATTCTTTGCTTTGTGACTTGTTTGTTTATTATTGCTTGTTGGTGTGGTAGTATGGGAATAAGGGAAGGGAATAATGGATGTAATGCTGTTGTGTGCTTGTGTGAGTATGATGATGATGATGATGATGGCATGTATGGTTAACAAAATTGTAAAAAAATATGAAGAAGTGGTGCGGCGGCGGTGGTAATGCTATTTTTCAAGTAGATGAGGAATGTACGAACGAATGTGAAGCGTTTGAGTGGAAGGACGTCATCGTGAGTAATAACGTTATGTTATGTTGTTTTGTACGAGTGTGCTGTAATTGCAGTAATGGGATTTTGAATAAAAACATTTTATGTGAGGCCCCAGATGGTAAAAATTAGTTAGTTGCGATTCAATTTTTGGGTTGATTGCTGTTGATGAAGGGGAATGCAGGTGTGGTTTAACTTGATTAAAAATTACGTTTGCTTTCTTGCTTGACTGCCTATTTACAGGTGAACGACTGGCTCAGTAAAATGATGGGTAAAATTGAATAATAGTGTTGGGCTGATGTAATTAGTGATGGATGTGGATGACTAAATTTGTCACGGTGTTGGCATTATTATTGTAATGCAATAAAAATGGGAAAAAGCGACAATATCTCTCCAACGGGTAGTAGGGTTGTTATATTATGGAACAGGTTCGCTTTTCATGTTTTCGCTTGGTGATTTTATTGGAAGAACGCTACTAATAATTTAGGAACTCAAATGTCGTTTGGTAGTAGGATATTTATTATTTGTCATGCTAGGTATTGTACTATTTAGTTACAAGTTGTGCTGAAAACACTCTTGTAAAAAGTCGATACGTTTTTGCGATTAGAAAATGCGTCATCCATGTGGAGTAATGACTTGATACTAGAAGCTTCCAAGAACCAAACTTGGGAAATCAGAAAGAAGAGAATTCATACGAGGGTGAGCGTTCAAAAATCAACTGCACACTCACACAATTTAGGTACATAATGATAATAATATACGTAGCGGAGCATGAAATTCCTGAAATGCATAATGAGAACGTTGTTGTTTTCCTTCGCTCTTCTCTGCTCTCCTTTCTTTTGGTGACGCTGCTGAAATGATGTCATCGTGGTGGAACATGTCGTTGTATTTCTCGAGCCATGTAACCATTCTGTTTTGAAATTGAAATACAAGGAAGTAAAGTAAAAATGTAGGATGCCGTTGTTAAAACTTATTTTACACGAGAGACATGAAAGGGGAGGGAGGTAAATCCGACTTTTGTCCTTTGATTTCTATGCTGCTTTTGAAATTATACGCTTGAAATGGTGCTATAAAGTGATGAATAAATAAATAAAAATAAATAAATGCACTTGAAAAACTATGAAGAATGTACTATTGGTAAATGAATTGAGAGTTAAATGATGCTTGTAAAATCTAGCTAGACATGATAGTAACACGACATACTTGTTGATTGATGATCCTTTCCATTTGTAAATACTGCCCGTACGTCAGTGTCTGTCTAATTTATACGCCAACGCAGCCTAGGTAAGTTCCGCTTACGTCGCTCACATGACTGATTGATTGATTACGTGATACTGCGCCTATGTAACATTTTTAGTCAATCGGAGTTGTCTAACTCTTACACTAAAAACAGTAATGAAAACTCATTGAAGAATTTTCCAAATGTGCAATTTTTGCCCATCTCGAGAAAAGAGGGAGACCAAGAAGGAATGCTTCCCTGGAATATTGGTTGTGTACCCAACACCCATTTTAAAATATTGTATTGACTAATTACTTGGTAATTGACTGAACTACTTGCATACATGAGAATGTAAAGGTCACAGGAATTTGGATGTTTAACTAAATGCATGCAAATGTCAGGTCAATAAGTGCATAGCGTATGGAAAATTGCATGTCAAACTCTTTGTTCGCTAGCCTAGCATTATTCGCAATGTGTAGCGTGATATAATATGCTATCTTGGATACTATTGTAAACTACTGCATGTAAGGCTACATGGGAAAGATTCAGATGGTTGTCTAATCGCGACTTGATAAACTGAATGATATATATTAACCCAGCGAAACGCTAACCCATTGTGTCAACTTGATTGAGTGAGGAGCTGGACGAAATTTGAAGAAATTAGGGGGAGAGAGCGAGGGACACATATATAAGACTATATATAGTATGCTTTATTCAGTCAACTGACAAAGAAAGTTCACACGAATGCAAGAGACACTTGTGTGGAGTGTGGACAGCATTTTACTCTCCTTCTAAATAACATTTAAATTTTTTTAAATTATTTTAAAAATTGCATTAAACTTTGAAAGGATAAAAATTCAAGCTATTTTCCATATTCGACGTTGACACATAGTGAAAACTATTTCAGGTAAATACATTTTTTTAAAATTGGAGTAGTGGTTACTGCTGATTGTGTATGTGTTTAAAAATGCTTTGAGTTTTAACCAATTTTGATGTACCTAACCATAATTGCATGAATCCTGTAGAATTAAAAGAGAAAAGCATGAAATCGTTGGATATGATGGCTGGTAGTTTCAAATAGGCAAACATATCATAAAAAGTACATATTATTGTGCAATTTACACTTACATGTAGTTATGCAATCAAAAACTTTAAGCAATTTGCTGCTAATGCCTTTTTTACAGCTAAGCAACTAGAGTGATTTGTGAAAGGGTACAATGTCACGAGGTAGGCCACGAATTTCAACCTGGCACGGTGCCATGAATCCTGTGGTGAGGTTATCTATTGAAGAAAGTGTAAAGTTGGGGTTAAGGGTCTCTTCAATTTCTAAAGAGGAAAAACCTGACAACTCTCAGCTTGAGAAGAAGGGGCAATGCGAACTGGAGAGTTTGAACAAACGGAAGTCTGAGTCTAAGGCTTCCACTGAACCGATGTCTGAGCTTAAGGTTTCCAAACGACGGAAACCTCAATTAGAGGAGACACGGCAGCATCCCCTTGAAGAGAAGCGGGGGACTCCCATTGAGGAGAACCGGAAGATTCCCATTGAGGAAAAACGAAAACCTTCCAATGAGGCGAAGCGGAGGACTCCCAATGAGGAGAAGATGAAGGCAGCTACTGAGGAGAAACCGGGACCTTCCATTGAGGCAAAACGGAAGCCTTCCAATGAGGC
>JAHZMT010002809.1:0-19273 GCA_027743785.1 Sinhomidia bicolor
GTTTGAAAGAGAAAATTTGAAAAATAGTAAATTGAGATCCGGTCTAGATTTCCCTTTGTTGATTTTGATTGATTGATCACCATTAAAAATTGTGTTTGCTTCTACTGACTGTGGCTGTTAGTTCCTTCCGATAATAATAATAATAATAATTGTAGGAGAAAGAAGAGAGGCTGTCGCGCAGACGCTTGCAGTTTTGCTCGTATGACTATTATGTTAATTATTATTAGGATAAGGTAATCACAACAAAATACAATGACGATGATGATTAGGTGGGGGACACACTAATGTAACATATTTTTTGGGGGAGGTGGTTGAAGCTGCGCTCGCGCTTGTCTGCGTTTTCGTAACAATGTTCACGCAGTAGCAGTAGGAAAGTAGAGGAAGGCAAAGATTATTAGTAATAATAATCATAAAAATGCTTGAAAGTGGATTGGAATGCCATACGACAACGGCTACTACTACTGCTGCTGCACAACTCCCTTGATTTCACACAAGCTTGCAGGAAAGAGTGTAGAGTGTGTGAACAAAGGGTGATGGCGATGCGCAAAAAAATTTTTCTCTTGATCTTCTTGTTGTAAAAAAATATATGTGTATCGAGGACGATGATGATGATGAGAGATGAGATCGAGAAATCGAATCCAAGAAGAAGAAGATGATGATGACGATGATCATGCAAGGAGTGTGTATAGGGTTGAATGAATAAAAAGAGAAGGAAAAAATTTTGACGGCAATTGCGGGGAATAACAGTTATTCCTTGAGCGTAAAAAGAAGAAAGGAATGATGAGCTTACACTTATAAAACTTTTCTTTAAGTAAGTGCACAGCCAGACACACACACACACACAAACTAATATACATATATATTCGTACATATGAAGAATTTTTTAAATATATATTTTTTTGCCATTATTGTTGTTCTCCTTGTTGTAGTAAATTATATTACTTATTTTGCGCTAATATAAAGTGGAAAACATGTAGTGTACATGCATGTGTATCTACATTTTTTTATTATTTTGCCAAATTGTGTGCAAGTTAGCACAAAAAAGTATATAAGGACACATTGTTGGTCATCGTCATCATCCCCACTACTACTGCCATCCATCCGCCTCCTCCTTTTAGCAGAGATTTGACTGTTGTTCATGCTGATAAGGATGATATGGTTGTCCCATTATTATTACACAAGACGATGAAGAAGAAAACTGGCTTTTTGGCTTTTTTACTCCTTTTTCAGGACGGACAGTTATTAAAGAGCAACTATTACGGCCACCAGTATGTACCACCACTACTACTTCTTCTGCAACAAGTGCAACGTAGCAGTGGTGGTAGTGGTAGTTGTAGTAGCAGCAATAACAAATGATTTTAAAATTGAACATGCATTAGGTATATAATATTCCGATGATGAACACTAATACCGGTGGTGGTGGTGGTGATGACGATGATGATGATAATGACGACAACGGACCAAAACCATTCGTTTATCGCTTTAGATGATGATGATGACTATGAGCATGATATGATGATGATAATAATATTCAACTCACTTTTGCCTATGGTGTCCTTCTGTGGTTATTGTTCGTTTTTTCAAAAAAAAATGTATAGACAACTAAGAAAAAATATACATATACATACATACATATAACATGACACCGCATTATGCATTTTATTACACGCATATGCATATGCATGTTGATGAATGAAATAATTTCTTTTTCAAGGGGAAAAAATGAGATCTTGATCTCGATATGCATTTAATGAATCGAATGGTTGCAGTGGTAAAGAGTGTTTTGAAAAAACAGAAATGAACAAACTAGTCAAAAAGTCGGTGAGTTGGTCTCCTATTATCACCACTACTCGTCTTTGCCTGCCTTCTCATCAGAAGCCTGCAAGTAGCAAACAGAGTTTTACCTTCATCGTCAAAAGTAGAGTAGGATTCACACGAAATTCAAGACACAGATTATGTTTCAACTGTTGCTACTTTTTCATTTTTCTGATTGCGATGATGATTATTTTGAGAAAGAAAAATGAGTAAAAACTGCATTTGCAATGTTTGAAATAATCAGTAGCACAACCAAGAAAAGGAACTGCTATTTTAACGGATAGCAGCAGCAACAACAAGAAAACAATGTGTAATTTCTTTTCGTTTTTTTCTGTCAAAGAACGGCCTTCACTCACTCGTTCCTCTTGCAAACTACTTTTGTATATAATAATATTATACTACTACAAAGCATATTATTTTTTCTGAAGGAAAAACATATTAACAAAAATTTTCTCTTTGCGTTTTTTTTCTCATCATCTTCCTCCTTTATTTATTGTTATGATGATGATGCTATGCTAAAAATCCCTACTACTTGCATTTCCTTTTTTTCCATTTCAATTATTCACGAATCAGCATGAAATACATTCATTTTCATTCACTCTGATTTTTCTAGACAGATTGTACATTTTTTGAGGCGTTGTAATTTGTAGCAATGCAAAAGGAAAAAAAGTGGTGCATAAATTAAGAAGCCACTTGACAGTGGCAACAATAAATTGGTTATTGTCACTTTTCTTTGGTAAAAATTGGTCTTTTATGTACATATTTTTTTTATTAAGAATAGAAAAGACGATAACATTCTTTTGTTGGTTTTGCCATTATTAAAAAAAATTTGATGATGATGACGTTCAAAGAGAGAAGTAAAATTTCAATTTGGAATTTCAAACAAATTTTCGCCCTTTTTAATACTTATTGTAAGCATTATCATCATCATCAGCAGTATTTTTTTTATTATTATCAAAAGTAGCAGCAGCGGTACAAATATATGATATAAGTAACATGGCACCAGCATCATCAACGGCAGCCAGGTAGAAATAAGAAATAGAAATAAGAAAGCAGATATACAGATAGATAGGTACATACTCTTTTTCTTTAAAATTTGTTGATAGTTATAATGACGATGAGGAGGATAATAGAAAAAGAGTATCAAAAGTTCACTTGCTCAACCAGTTGTTGTTGTGTGTATACCTGTGAGATGTATGTACGAGGCTGTGCGAAAGTGTGTGTATGTGACTTTTTACTAGATTTGTGGTGTGGTGAAGAAGGTATCAAGCCAAAAATGCGATGGTGTCGTGGTGTGGTACTTTCAGTTGGTGACCAACACACTGTAAAGTATATTATATACTAACTAAGAAAAGCTCTATTTTTCATAAAATTCATCATGATTCATTATATATGTATCTATGTACGTATGTATACCGTATACACATCTTAAAAATCCTTTTTGCTGTTTAACCGAATCTGATATACAGTTTTAGGTGGGGAATCACCGATCGGGGAAAAAAAGTCGGCAAAATGTATGCAAATATCAGAATGCCCACAAACAATAATTTATATGCTATCGGTAAAACAGTGTGTGTGCACCTTTTTCGGCTTATGTAAGATGGAGATGATCGTGATCATTGTACCCCTACTGACGATCACGACGATTTTTTTTGTTTGGTGTGTGTGTATATATACAGAGCAAGTTGAATGCTAAATGTCATAAGTATTATAGAAGGGTGTTGCATGCACCTGTAAAGTAAAACTGTTTTTGATGCAGAAAAGTTGCACAGAGAAAGATGGACGGAATAATGCATGACTTGGTTTCATTCAAAACAGTCATTAAAATATGTAGGTTCCTATTCTCTAAAAACCATTGACTGACTTTTTTTTGTTTTTTTTTGTTAGCATGTTTCAAAATCATAAGTATGTTACCATCATATTTTTCTCTAGAATGAATTTATATGCGTAGTCCAACCTTCAACCTCAAATTCAATCTATAAAACGTTTTGGTAATCAGCGGTGTGACTTGACTGTTTATGAATATGTGTGATCTGTTGGTAAATGTGCAATGCATATAATAGAAAATAACCACCTACTTTAACTAAATGGTGTTACATGATGCTGCTACACTGATTATATCAAAAACTACAAAATGGTTTGTATAATTTTTTGAGATGATGACGCGTTACAAAGAATACTCAATACTTTTATCGGGTAAAAGGGATGACTCGCGGTTTTGCACTATTCCTTGCGGCGGAGCTAATATGAAAAAGAAAATTTTAAAAAGAGAATCGAGTAGTTTCATCTTCATCCAAAACAAGTAAATTTTGAGTTTAAGTAGTCTACAGTGTAATTTTTGTTCACGGCACTTGATATGATGACACCCATAACCCTTTTTTTCTTCACAGTCAAAACAGTGTGCGTGTAATATTGTTGTATTATCAATCTTTATCTAGTTACCCGTGAGCTTTTCATTGAGTACTTTTTTTGGGGAGAAGACCACTTTTCTTGATATATGTTACATGATGTAGTAGAGGGTCTTCTTTTACTTTGACTTTTGGTTATCCAATGGACCAACAAAGGCATGTTGTTACCTACTAGTCGTATAGCTTGTTTTATTGTAACCTTTTGACATACATCATCACCTCCACCTCCTTTTTTAGACAAGCGTAATTATATACCAGGCAGGGTAAATAATGTCACATGAATTAGCAATTAAACTCGGGTTTCATTAGAATTGAGATGTGCATATGTGTGTCTGTCTACACAAACAGCATAAGAGTGCTTCTTGTACTCACATGATATTGATGCTACTACTGCTGTGTTCAAATCAATGTTTAGCCCCAACAATGCAATCCTTGCTATAATCTAATAATGAAGATAATGGCTTCATTATTGAGTTCACCCCCGTTAATAAGCAGCCCTCGCAAAAAAATAAAGTGCAACAGTGCCCAGCACATACACAAGAACAGACTGGTCAACTTTGCTCATCTCTTCCTTAGTATCTCTTTATCATTTCATGTACTTTTTATTATTTTTAAATGTCAATAAGTAGTATAATATTTATGGTAATAGTAATAAGTAAATACGATTGTTTCAACAATGGTTCATCAATGCTTTTTATCGATTATATACATACATATATGTTTATTATATTAATGGATAATAGTATGGTATATTTATATGTAGTACTTTAATACGTACTCCTATAAAGTATATATTTACACATAGAATCTTTAATAATGGTAGTATAATTATAACTTAGTAGTAATGTAAGTACTTCAATTGTATGTCGAGTGTTACATAATAATATGCATATATGTATGTATATAAGCTTATATATCTTAGATTTGCATTCACATTGAAATACATAACTTATGTAAACTTATAATAGTTAATGAAAAATCACAATCATAATCTTGTAAAATATTTTTGATGATGGTTAAATAACGTTGATTAGTTCATGTTCATATTAGTTAAAAATACAATGATTACAAGTATATATATATTATGGTGCTTCTGTCTGTTCTTTTGTAAAGTGAGATAATTTCTTATTTTGATTGTTATAATACCTGTGTGTAAAGAATTAACTCTTAACTTTTAACAGATAATTAATTACAACAGTAGTAGTATTCTCAATCAATCATTCATCGTTGCGATTTTGTAAGCATTTTATTTATTTTTCTTAAGTTTTATCATCAACACTATAGCCTACTGCAAACACGATTACGGTGTAAAGAGATGCATTAAACCAATATTAAAACACTCATAGTTATTTTGTAATTATGAACATGTTAAGGTAGTCTCTATAAAATTTATAATAGTAAGTAACAAAATAATTGCGTGTAATAATAATAATATCATCATGATGATTGTATGCAATAATAAATACAGTTATATTCCCTTACGTGTACCTAAATTATATAACAGTCATATTTATGAAACTTTCTCTCTGGCAAACCACCTAAATGCATTGTTTTTGCTCCTAAACAATACAACAATTTATGAAATGCGTACCGCATCAACAACTAGCCATTTATTTTTATAGCAAAGCTGGTAATACCAACAGTCAAAATAAAAATCAACAAAAGAACATAATCGGTAATAGATTTTAATTTGAAAAATGCCTACATTGGTATATTATTTTGTGACGACGAGATAAAATATCCAATGAAAAATAAGCTTTATCCAAATAAAACTTGAAAAAGGACCTGCCCTAAAACGGAGGAGACTAAAGTTCTGCATAGCTGATTGACACATTGACACAATAATACTTGTTTGTAAGTCATAAAAAGTAGGTATTCAGAAACCGTCATTTTTTGATCACATTATTTGACTCTTTAAAAAAATTACCACGTTCAGGTCAGGGAGTTTTGAAAAGAATTATTTAAAAAAACAGAACAGTTGATGAACGCCGTACTAATAAAAAGCACATTATTATATATCACTCAACTATAGCACAAACACTTGAACACTGCAACGTTTGTATTTTGAACTTATCCTTAGCGTAAACCTAACTTAAAACTTTCTCCGTTTTCTTTCTAAACCATTTTTTCACTATTCCAATCCATCTATCACCAATCTAGCTTCGATTTCTACCTAAAGTTTACGTGACGCTGACTGCTAACAACTAATATAATAAATGTCGAGCGAGACAGTTCTGTTTTTCTTCTTTATCAGTATTTTTAAATATATACTTCTATCGGCAAGATTGGAGGGAGGCGACACTCTAAACTAACACGACGCGACATGATGATGATGATGTATAGAGAAAAACCACAAATATATACGAAATTTATCCTGGTTTACTCAGTGCCTTCATTTTTTATACTAATAATAATAATAAATTCTTAATTAACAATAATAATTATGATAATAATAATTCCAGTGCACACGTAACAGGTAGGATTATGCTTGCTTTTTGCTTATCATCAATCCGTGGTAATATTATTATTACTATTATTATTATAAACTTATTTTAATATCAACAATCAGTTTGTGTCCATAATATGTCAATTAAGAAAACGTGTGCTGTTCTGTATGTATGCCATCTAAACAATAATAATAATAAAACATTGTTTAGGTTTACTTCAAGTCTACTGCGTGTACTCTACTCTAACATACATACTACTTCCATTTTGTGAACATTGCTGCAAGCATAAATACAACTGAAAATTTCAATATTTAATAAGGATAAATATTTTTTAAATTCACAATGTTAAAAAAATTGCCAATAAAAATTTGGTAAATATCGCATTTGTGATTGATTTTTGATAATTTATAATAGTTGCTATTTTTCCGAGTTATACTTTTTAGTAATTATATTAGAGTAAGAGTTGTAAGATTTCAATAATAGATTTTTTGTAAGTACTTTATTTTCAACTTGTAAGAAAGAAAGGCAATATGATTTCAGTTTTTATCTTCAGATCGTCTCGCTTTATATCTGATCCAATTTCTGAACAAATTTTTAATATTCCAAATCCAATTTTCTAAAAATGTACATACTTTTTTCTGCGTAGAGATTATTTTTGTAAAAGTTTTTTTTTAAAGTGAATTACTGAACAGTCCTATATGTCCTGTACATAATTTTATATTATGCAGAAAAATAGAATGCTCAAAAACCGTGCTGAATGTGAAAATATGATGCGAGACAAAGTAGACAAGGAAATTAGGGACAAATAGACAACTTCTTTTTTATATCAAACTTCATAATATTTTGTCAACTTGAAACTACAAAGTTAGCCCTTCCTCTACTGTTATTCATAATAGTACAAATACAAATGCACAAAAAGTTAACGTTGTCTCACGTAATAATTTAATGATTATGAGATGATGATGCTTTCGATTCGTAGAAACCGAACGTTTAAAAGTTACGTATGTTTATCCTGTAAGTAATTTCCTTTTGTAATTCATTAACAATAGCAATAAGAATGAACCTAACTAAGTAAGAATCTGTATAGATGTCTTTAAAATCCAGTTTATTTCAATGAGATTTTCATTAAAAGTCCCATCATTTTTACCCTTCCAGTGTCCAACATTTTTGATTCTTTTAAAAAAATAATCATAAATGTCTTTGCCACTGTAAATCTGTAAGTGCATTTCCGGTTTGTTTTTTCGTTCATTCGAATTTTCTTGTATGTATTTTTCCTAACAACATAACAAAGCGGTTTCTGTACCAAAAAAACAGGATTTGCATGCAAGTATTATCGTTATTATTATTATGAAATGAAACTTGACAAAGAGAACTGGTGCAAATAAAGAGTAAAACGGATAAAGAAACGAATTACAAACACGTTTACAGAATTTATAGAGAAGCTTTGTTATTATGATCTGCATATTATAATGTTTAATGATCTTCATACAACTACCATTATATAGTTATATAGAATTGCAGCAAATTAAACAAAAACAGACATTCGGACAGTTTCATTGAAATGAACTTTTTTTGCTACTACTATTTCTTTAAATGTTAAATTTGCCTTTGATAATAATAGTAGTAATTATTACGTCTATTATATGTATGTATAATAGGTATATATTATATATAGATTTCTTCTTCCCTGGGGCACTGGGGTTGGTGATTAGTATCGTATGACATAAACATTTCTCCTCCCTAATATACACTTACAGTTTTTCTCAGTTTTTTAAACATTTTGTATACAAAACGTAAGTAAGATAATAGAAACCATCTTTCTCCAGCTAAATGTTCTATACAAACAGTACGTTTTATAATAACCAGTATAATAGTAGTAGTTTGATTAATTAACATTTTTAATAATATATTAAGTAATAATACAACTTTTTTAAGTAAAATTGGTTTTTTGTGTGAAGCTCACGAGTTTTAAAAAGTGTCTCATAGTTTTCAATTCATTTTCTTCTTCTTTCAAAAAAACCTGTTCTTTTGTCAGAACGCAACGATGAATTTTTCTTGTGTTCTCCTAGGTTTGTGTGTTCAGTTTATTAAGCTTGAAATGAAAAGTCATTGTTGTAATTTTATATAAATGTGGCAACTGTGTATGTAAATGGAAACTATTCTTGTATCTGGGAATGAAATGAATTTATCCTTTTGAAATAAAAGCGTTCCTTCTCTTTCTCCACAAAACTTATCGTAAAAATGAAGCACCCTGAATAACTATTTAATCAATGTTGTGTTCACATTATTTTGCTACTCTGTCGGTTTTTTCAGTTTATGTAAACTATGAACATCTAGAAGAACGTGTGGTGTGGTGGAATTGTCCAAAATTAAATAGAGATGCATTATTATTGCAGAAATAGTTTACGTGTTTTGTATGTAGTTTCGTTTCTTTATCTAATACGTGTAGTTATAACATGTAAGATTTGCTTAAGATTTTTTACAATAGTTTTCATCACCCCTGGTGGATTTTTTTCTGTTTATTCTGTTGGTAGTAATAATAATTATTCTTATTATTGATAAAATTTAATAAGAGTAATAGTAGTAGTAGTAGTAGTAGTAGGTGTGTATGTGTAGTTTTAAGTTATATACTAGCTACAAGTTAAATTAATATCAGCACATGGAATAGCACTCCTTTCTTATATAAAACAACAATACAATGATTAAGTAGCAGTAATAGTAGTTTTGTTGTTATATAAGTAGTGGTAGTAGTATATTATAATATTATGTAACATGTAGCTCATTATAAATAGCAACAACAATAAATATTGACAATCGACTTTTTTTTAGAGAACATTGTTCAAAACGGTTATATTATTGCAACTTTCAAAAATGCGTTATTAATACAATCTAAAATTAATAACCTTGCTAAAAAGTTGCAACAGCATAGTACTAGCAGCTATAATAGCTTTGCTACACATTAAATAATTTGCATAATTAAAATATAGGAGAGTTTTGACGAGAAAAAAAATCATCTTCACCGAAAAGATTCGGATTTTCAAGTAGTTCCATTACTCTGGCTCAAAAAAACTTTTTATTGGTATTTACAATAATTATTATTATTAATTGTTCTTTATAAATATTGGCGGTACGTTTGCATTTTTGCATAGTAAGTATAATGATAATATATTGGCGAACCAAAATCCTTATTTTCTAACATTAATTTTATAATATACTATATATTAACATCATATACACTACTAATTAAAATGTAATTTACATAATTTAATAATCAGTTTAATCTTTTTAATTTACTGTACAATGTATTGTTTATAAAAGACTATTAAACGTCCTTAGGTTTAAATAACACAATCAATGGCAATATTACATATTTTGTTCGTTAATATCATCAGTAAAATTTTTATGTTGTTTTGTCCCGGTTTCTTAACATTTAAATGTCAAATTCTGTGCTAGGTTTATAAACAAATAATAATAAAATTATTGTGTAGTTATTTAATTATTTTTATTTTTATAATGCTGTGCTCATGACTAAATGGTGTGGGGGGATGTGTGTTGCGTACACAAATACAGTTTAATAACTTGTTGCTGCATATTTGAGGGACATTAGAGGAAAGGCAGAATAACATCAATATAACGTCGAACAAATAACTCGAAAAAATGATGGATTTTTCAGATTTTCAAGGTAAGATGGTGCAAGTTATACTGGAGAGTCTTTGAAAAAACAGTTTGTTGTTTTTTTGAGTTTAGGTATAATATTTATAGTAAACTCTGAATAAATCGTTAGATTATTTCGGTGTAACTAATAAATTTAATAATCATAATAATAATAATAAATGGTTGTCTTTCGTTTTTTAAAAATGTAACAATGTAAATTTACACATGTTACGACATGCATTCTTCAGTGATTCAGTTTTTCACATTTCAGGTGTCTAAAACAATATTTTTCACTCTGGCTTTAATGTCTCTAAACTCTATTTAAGTCATATAATAAACTTTTTACCATACACGAACAACTTGTAGTTTTAAAAGTTTTTCATTTTTATAAAGGTTTTTTTTCAAACGGTATTTTCTTTAAAATGACTAATTTACGCTCTTAATAGAAATGATCAATATGCGTAGATTTTTTATTGATTATTGGAACATGTTTCAATAATGTCACAGTTTGAAATCATTTACTTTTCTGATCGAATCAACACTATTTCTAATAGCTTGGGCGATTTAAAAAATATTGTATATATCCTGTGTTTTGTAACTACTTACCGTTTAAGGTTACTTATTTGCATAATTTAATTTTTTTGTATTTAATAGATAGTATTTTATCATATCGATATAAGTAGTAGAATCGGAGATTTAACCGCTATTGAACAGCAGACGTAAAAATTTGTGAAAAAGTAAAATGTGTAGTAGGTTAAGTATAACATTTTGATTTTAAATAATACATTTTGTGTTTATAAATTGTGTTTTTGGAAAGGGCTAATAATTTGACTGTTTTAAAGTTTAAAAGTTGTAGTATGGTGGTGGTTCACAGGTTATTATTATTGGTGTTGTTTGTTTACAGGTTTATATATTTTTATTATAAAACTTTCATTGTATTTTATGAATATTTTCATTGAATAGAATCTGAATAGTAAAATGTATTGTTGTTTTTACACTGACATTTTATGTACTCTTTTTAAAACTGGTTTTACAGAACAACGAAACACCTTTATGTATCATCGATTATTGATAAAAACCGTCAAGTGATTTTTACACCCTCTTTATGTAGAATCAATATTTCTTCACTTTTTTGATGATGATCTTGTTATTTTGTGAATTTACATAATCCAGTCATAAACATTATGTAATACGTATTCTAGGATTTATAGCATAACTGATTTTCTTTTTCATATCATCAATGTAATAGTTGTCGGATTTTAAATTATTATAAAATTTAAGTAAGTAGTATTGATAAAATGATTAATTAATAATAGTTACTATTAAAAATTAACCCTTAGTTCGATGAACTTGCAGTGGTGGTGCAAGCTGGCCAAGTGGTGGCCGAACCTGAGGATCGATGTAAATGGACCATTTGCCACTTTCCGTCTCGCTTTTGCCAAACACGAGACTCTTCACATTGCACTGTTCTGGCGCTGTGGGTTTGCCTGAAAGAAAGCAGAAAAGAAATGGAAACAATAAAAACGTCAACTTGTACAATAAAAGTTGATTTGTGTAGGTATGAGTTGTTATGTACGTTGTATATTTGAGATTTACTTTTTGAAGCAAAATATCCATAATATATAATATTTTTGGATGTATGTATGTACTTACTTGTCAATAAATTGAACGAGACGAATGTAGGCAATTACAGCCGCCTCATCACCCAAAACATGAACATGAGGATTGAGTATCGTCGTGTTAATACTTGATTTGCTAATGTTATTCTTGGCATTGTTGACAAGACTGGGTCCTCCCAGGTTATCGAAATAGAACCTGTGGAAATCCATGCCAGCCACTAGATTACCCACGCTCTCGGGCTCAAACGCCGTCATGTGGGGATCCACCAATTTACTAAAAAAAAAAGAATGGAATCCAGTTGTATACATTTTGCCAAAAAAACAATAAACTATAAGGTCATGCGAGGGTGAAACTTTTCCTCACCTGTATGCTTCAAAGTCTCCAGTATTAATTGAATCCAGTAATTGTTCTGTCATCTTGATGATTTCTGCCTTCCTCGCTGTTTATTGTCAACAAGTGAAAAATAGAGAAAAAAACAATTTCCCATTAAATATCAACTTTCTTCTTATTCTTGAGAATCCCACGATAATGTTGCATACATCACAAAAGATGCCTTTTATAACATAGCCATAAATGACCACAATTATAATACATAATAGCGTAATGTAATATCACATTGAGTAACAATTTAATTTTAATAGAAAGTGCCATAATATATATTATATTTATATGTTTTTGCAGAGAACTCAATATAGTGGAAAGAGGATTAAGAGAAGGAATTTCGTTACAGATTTTAAAGGATTTTTGTCTTTTTGTTTTAATTCTGAAAGGTGTGTAGTTTGTAATGTAATGTAAATATATTAATTTTTTGCAGTTTGGTTTATAGGTTTTTTGTATGTGTGCGGGTGTGTGTGTGTATGTGTGTTGGGAAGTGTAATGTGTAATGTTCAAACGTGTGCATTTAGTAAAATAATGTTAGTAAATACCCATTTGACAACACACAACAACAGTATGTCTACGCGTACAACAAGACACGTAACATTTTTGAAAATGATTATTTCTTTATACAAATAATTATTATTACCAATGTCATTTAAAACTCAGCATCATGTAAAAAGATGCTACAAATTCCTCGTCTACAACAACAACAATTTTGATTTATGCAGACACGCAAAGTAAAGCAACAACAACAACAAGAAGAGTTTTTATATAAAACTTACTAGTTTCGTCAGAGCACACTGACATGCTGAAAATCTCACTGCAAATACTCATGATATTCTTTTGACAACAATACATAGTAATATTTTTTTAGTAAAAAACACTTTATATGACTCTCTTTCAATCAAACAAAACAACAACGCTGTATTTACAAAGCAATTTTAAATCACAGCAGAATTAGACACACTACACACCAAAACACACACTCTCTCTCCCTGTGTAAAATTTTATTTTTCAGAAAAGATTTTTTTTTGAAAGTGAGTCAAATTTAAAGTAAAAAACACGAGAAAATGACAGAAAAAAAGTAACACGGAGATCTGTAAAGTAAGATTTTGATTTACTTTTTTTAGGTAAGTGTAAAAGTAGTAGTAGTATGTGTAGTGAGCTCTCTCTCTTTCTCTCTCTCCCTTTTTCTTTCTCTTTCTTTCTCCGTGAAAGACGAGACATGTTTTTCATGTAGTACAACAACACAGTTTTGCTGGAATAGAAGAAGAGAACAAAATGAAAAGGGAAAAATATAAATAAATTGACAAGAGGAAAAGGTTCAAGACTGTAAAAATTGCAAGACATGATGTGACAAAAAAGTTGTGTTAGACCAAGTTGAGAAGTTGACTGAAAAGTAAAAAATATAAATAAATATATAATATAGATAGATATAATACATTGCGAAAATAAGGGGCATGTTATTATTAGAAAGCGATGATGAGATGCGACGCAAGTGGTGTAAAGTGGTAGGAGGAGAATAAACTTGTATATCGAGGGGAGGAGGAGGGCGATGTTGTATAATATGTTGTTACTAATCACGTACAGTAGTGATGATGGTAGTAGATATGTAGGTATGATGATTATCATCGAGCGTGCGGTGGCATGGTGGGATTATATTATGTATATGGGGACACACGACAAAATTTTTTGAAATCCGCTGGATTGGATGAATTGAAACGAGTTCGTAGACGCGTGTGTGTATTTATTTATGTATAATAGAACTAGTTGCTTGAAAATCATGCTTGAATTGGCGTTTTTTTTATGAACATGCTGATGTTGCTGTTTGGTAAGTGGGCGGATCAGTGAAGAAAAAAGTAGTAGTAGTAGAATACTAAGAAGATAATTAAATTATATTATGCTGAATATGATTAGAGAGTAAATGAGAGAATAGAGAATGAAAAAATGCGAACAAATAGAGTAAATAATTGCAAAGGCGGACGAGAAGTAGTGGTGGAGAAAAAAAGAGAAATGGAAAATGTGTGGCGAAAGTGAACTTAATAAAAGTAAAAGAGAGAAAGAGCTGTAAAAAACAAACAAAACAGAGATTTTGATAATTTATTCGTAAAAACGAATGCTAAAATTGTGTTTTAAAGAATGAATGGAAGATGGCGTTTTTTTATGAACATGCTGATGTTGCTGTTTGGTAAGTGGGCGGATCAGTGAAGAAAAAAGTAGTAGTAGTAGAATACTAATAAGATAATTAAATTATATTATGCTGAATATGATTAGAGAGTAAATGAGAGAATAGAGAATGAAAAAATGCGAACAAATAGAGTAAATAATTGCAATGGCGGATGAAAAGTAGTGGTGGAGAAAAAAAGAGAAATGAAAAATGTGTGGAGAAAGTGAACTTAATAAAAGAAAAAGAGAGAAAGAGCTGTAAAAAACAAACAAAACAGAGATTTTGATAATTTATTCGTAAAAACGAATGCTAAAATTGTGTTTTAAAGAATGAATGGAAGTAAATGAGGGAGAGTGGGGCGTGGGACGTGCGCATGCTGTTTTCTTTGATAGAAAGTTTGATTTTTTTTACAGTTTTGTTTTGTGTATCTGGTGCGTGTTGTTGTTGTTGTTGTTGTAGAGTGTGTACTAATTTTATATTATTATTAGATGAAAATTTGTACGTTATTAAAATATTGTGATTGGTTTAAAAAAATTAAATATAAATATTTGAATGTAATGTTTGTTTTGTTTGTATTTTGTTGACGATGGGGTGGGCTACCTGAAAGAAGAGAAGAGGTGCCAGTGCTGTTGACAAGAGAGGTGGTAGCTGCAATCCCTCCACCGCTTCCACCTCCTCCTCCTGTTTCCCCACCGCCACCCATCATCATCACAGTCGAAGAATTTGATTCGGATTCGGTAATTGAATTATTATCATTGGCATTGTTGTTGGCGTTTTTAACGGCGGCGGCGGCGGCAGCAGCAGAAGAAGATAGCGCAGCAGCAGCAGTGAGAAAAGAAGAAGGCATAAATGATTTACTGGTGGGATTCGTTGGGGGTGTGCTTATTTGCACGGTAGGTACAACAACAGATGGCAAAAACGCTGCCGTTGCTGCTGCAGCAGCGGCACCCAAACCTCCTCCGCCACCACCACCACTACCACCACCCGCTGTACTACTACTTACAAGCGCACTTGATACTAGAGATGACAAACTATTCGTACCCGCACCACCAATTCCGCCAATACCACCACCACCACCCGAAAGAGTGACACCTAAGCCCAACCAGCAACTTAACATCATCATTCCATTCCAAGAAAAAAAATAAAGAAAAGAAATAAAAACAGAAAGTGTTACACATTTTTTCCCACATTTTCTTTCTTCCCTTTTTTTGTTTTCTAACTCAAGTATATTCAATTCCCACTCGACCGTTTCTTCATTAATCTTTCATTGTTCCTTCAAAATGGCCAACTAAAAATGTCTGCGTGTAGAATCAAAACCCTTCTTGACATAAAATATATATTTTTTTGTTCATTGCACAGAGATTGAGACTGACATGACAGAAACGCGGTAGGATATTTTCTGCATAAAAGAGGATTTTTTTGTTTCACTCAGGAGTGGAATAGCAGGTAGTTTCAAAAGACAACGAGAACTAACACGATGGTAAAAGTAACACTGTAGTAGATGGTTAAATGTCAAACTTTTCCCAAGACACAGAAAACACTTTCCTGGCTTAAACAACCAGTCAAGTTTCATTTCTTTCATTCAAGTAATAAACCAAACTCGAAACTACATTTTTTGAGCCACACGTAGCAGCAGACAAATATATGGATTATTAGCATAATACAAGTTTGCTCTAGCAAAGAAAAAGATTTCCTTACAAAAATTTAATACATTATTATTAATATCAACGTATCACAGTTTATAAAGCATGTAAAAAATTGATCCACGACATGTCATAAATGCATCAGGTAAGTCAGTGAATTATTCAAAAAGACGATAGCAGAGCAGCAACAGCAGCAGCATAAGAAAGAACAAGAGTATTATTATATTGATGCGTATATATAATAGGTAAATTTTATAGTGTAAAGTGAATCAGTGAAAGACGGAAATGGAGTTGGCAAGAATGCTGTAATAATAAAAGATGCATGGCAGCAAAATAGTAGTTTTGAAACAAATTTACGAGGCGAGAAAGATCTTTGTCTTTTTTTGAAACGGAAAAAACACTTTTATACAGTGAATATTATTGTTATTATTATTATTATTTTCAAGAGCCGAGAACGAGAATTCTTGTGCTGCTGTTGTGCTTTCCGCTGCTGTTAGCCAAAGGCACACATAAACTTACACCCTTTTTATCTCATTGTCGATCTCGTCTACTGTCTACTACTAGCCTACATTCTTTATATTAAATATAACAACGAGAATCTCATCACCACCGCCGCACTATCGTCCAACTAGAAAATGGGAAATGTAAATAATGGAAAAAGCTTTCAAATAAAGTGAAACACTCACGAGAAATCAGGAATTTCACAAGGAAATGCAACACAGCCGGAGAAAGCGACCGTGTTTACAGACTTGTGTAAGTTGGCTTGGCATACAGACTAGTAGTAATAGTAGCAGCAGTAGTAATACTTTTTTTATCAGCAATGTATTGTTAGTAGAGAAGAGATAAGAAGACAAGATAAAAATTGAGTAAATAATGATGATTCATATATGATTATTTGTTCTCTCAATGTACATACTCTAGACTATAGAGCAGTACATTTTCACTGAACTGTATTATATGAACTATTGTTACACTCTTTGTTTATGATGCAATAAGAAAACAAAATAGTGGAAAGATGTAAAAAGATAGAAAAGTACAATAGAAGAAGAAAATTGATAGTGAAAAAAGAGATGCATTTTGTTAATATTATTGTTATAAAAGTGGTAGTAGTAAGTATATTATTATATACATAGCAGCAGCAGTAGTAGTAGCGGTAGTAGAACGGTAGTAGTAGTAGTAGTGTTTTAACAATCAAGAGAAGGAAAAGGAGGAGATAGCACAACATATTATTAGATCAGAGTAATAGTTTTTTTTAAATTGACTCTTCCCTGTAAATTCTGACTTTCCGTAGTAGTGCCAATTGTTTCCGTTTTTCATTGTATTTTATTATGCACTTATGTTATTGCTTTGTCGTTTACTCTATTGTTATATTTTTGGGAGCCACTGCATGCGTGCAGACAGGCAGAGATTAAACGGCTGCATTATTGCATTTTGTTTTGCTGTTGTTGTTGGCTAATTTGATTTTAGTATATAATATATTATAGCAGTTACATTATAGTGAAAGGTAAAATATTGATTGACTTGATTGCGTTTTGATTATTATTGTATTATTGATTTTTTTGGGGTAACGGTACCTTCCGCCGATTGTAAATCTCTCTGGATGACGGTTGATGTCCGATCAATGTAACCGGGTCCTTTAGTATTTTTATTGTTATGGCCAGGCGAGGACGAGCAACTCATGTACAAGTCACACTCTATTTAATTAGCATATATTAGATCACACGTGGAGATTAATAAATTTTCTTGGCTGACAAATACAAAAAAATAAAATGATAATGGCTAATAAATAATAAAAAAAGAAAAAAAGAATACACTATTTTCCGTACTTAATATTATTATTTTTGATGAAGAGTTAGTCTATAGTAATAATATGTAAATAATGATACAGAATCGATATACAAACTGCTGAAAGTTGACGAAATAACAACGAAACCCTACCACCATATAACCATCACCAGCAAAGAAAGGGTTTGATCAGCTCACCCTAATCAAACGTAAGGTATTTTTTGCTATAATTTTTATTTTTTTAAATTAAACACTTACAACTGTTATACCAAACAAAATGCAGAAGGAATAATAATAACCCAAAGAAAAAATACAAGTACACGTGCACCAGTGAATAAAACCTTTAGGAGAAATAATAATTATTATTTTCTAAATCACTTTTTTGTGTGCAATCAGGTTGCGAATAAGAAGAAGAACAATTGAAACAAACGATAACAATAATTATAATAATAATGCTAAAGAAAAAGAGAGAGATTTTTTTTTGCTCCAGGTCAATTTGGCTTTTTCATTTTATTCTCAGTTCTAGCAATATTAATAATAGTAATAATATATGCTGATCTCTACAAATTTATAATTTTTGTTCTACAACTCGTTAAATAACCGCTATAACGTTTAGTTGTTTCTCAGTTTCTTCCTTTTTGGCTTTTTCGAATTTGGTAATTTCAGCTACATGCTTCACTTTCTTCTTTGGAACTTTTTTCCATTGCTTACTAAATACTAGTAAATATTTTCTAATAATAATAATAGTAGTAGTAGTAAGTAGTGGTAATATAAATAAATCACACTTCACATACTAAGAATAAGTAATAACAACTTTCCCCGCAACTTTTTTTCCCTTTTGAGAATCAAATATATAATGGACGTAGTTTTAGTACTTGATTTTACTACTACATTTACTGATTTTTTTGTGTGTGTGGCCTACTCACATAATATTACACAAAAATATTGTATCCACAAAGGAAAGAGAGATGAAGAAAAAATCAAAAAGAAAAGAGAAAGCAGAAAGGGAGAAAAATAAAATCAAAGGAAACAAAGTAAATTGTTCTTTTCGTGCAAGAATGAATTGATTCGTTTGATATTTTTTCTATTTGAAATCTATATATTTTACGCTATTATTATGTTTTTTTTTACTTGCAAACACGTTTTTCCTCGCACATATATATATATAGCTAATTTGTCTATCTACTAGAATAAGAATAATAATTATGTACATACCTACCACAATAATATATTGTACGACTATATAATTTATTTAATATATTATTTATGATCTACTTTTTTATAGCATACAAGAAGTAGTAGCAGCAGAGCATGATCATTTTCATATCATTCAATCAGCAGTTTTATAGAGTTTTT
>JAHZMT010002810.1:8963-38098 GCA_027743785.1 Sinhomidia bicolor
TGAAGCATAACACAAAAATAATGCACTATAAATATTTTGCGTCTTAAAAATACAAATTATTGATAATTTCGACACACAAATTGTAACTCCATTTTCTATAATTAGTTAAAATGGGGACACATCATGACTCTCTTTATCATCATATCATACTAAGCATACAAAATCCCTACATTTTTCAATCTATTGAATGTTTTCTAGTATTCAATCAACTCAACCAAACCCAAAGAAAATTATCATGTTTGTAGTCAAAAGGAAAAACTATGACTATTGTGATACTGGTGAGATATTATGACTAATATCACTATTTTGGAGGTTCAATGACATGCTATACTACGACTCAAATTCTTCACAACATAACATTATTGCCAATAAATTAAAACGCTTTATTGTAGTTCCATAAAAATACCGCAATCAATCCACGAGAAATTCTGTAACTCATTTATTAAGAAAAGTAATAGCATTGCTAATCAAGAATATACCCGGTATCAGTGCTGAAAGACAAGTATACACAAGTAAACTGACTGCATAAAAGAAACAAGCCTCAAATTCCACCTAAATGTTGCAACCTCAAAGTTCATTAAAATAATAAAAATCAGCATTAGCCCTTTTTATCAATTTTTTAAATAATGAAAATGCTAAATCTACCTATATTAATTTATAAATCATGATAATATGCATTACATGAATATTTTAAATTTGCACGTGAATTTTGGAAAAGACAATACATATTTCCGTTTCGAAAAGAAAAAAGTAATCATAAATATGACAGAAACTTTTGATAATACCCAAGTGAACTTTGGTAATACTTCCAAAGTCGGACAAAAGTAGTTTTTTCTTGTAATATGTTACAATAATTGGCATCAACAGATTTAACATTTTTAATCATTGTGTTTGTGTACATCATGGCGCATATTTTCTAATGCTAACTTTCGTAATGGATATAAATAGAAAAACACGAAAACCAAAGTTTGAACTTACTACTAGATACTATTATTATTATTATTATAATTAATAATAAAATCCACATTAAGTACAATGATTACAATCGCTCTCCTTGGGATCTTTAGTATTTACGTTAGGATTTTATGACGCAAATACTTAATAAAACATTATAAATACAACTAATACGAGGACTCTTTAGCACACGGCCAAACCTTAAAAGAACCGACATCCTTAATAATAGCTTTTTTCATATAAATGCGACCACGTCTGCAAAATTCAAGGACATCTGCATTAAGTTGTCGAATCAGTTAAAAACTTGTACTTTCATCAAGATTATTATTAAACATATTAGATCGTATTTAGGGTATATTTTTTCAGTGAGAAATCACCAAAGTCAAGTTGGCGAACAAGTTTTTGCTGGTAACTTTTAACTGTATAATTATTTCATCCGGGCTAAAATGATGTATAGGGATTTAGCCATTAATTCAAAGGCAGAGTGCAGACATTAATAGTTTTATTTTCAGCCAGGGTTGATATACTCTTATTAACTAATAAAAAGCGAAAAAACAAATACCTATTAAGAGATGCTCTTTATAAAGATTTAATGTTCAATTGCAACACTATAAATTGCAAAATAATCCCAAATGATCGTTCTAATTAAGTGCTGCTGGTTGTGTAGTAGTTTTAATGATAACGCTATGCATGATTATTCTAACTGACTAGCGAACGCTAGCAAAAACTATTATGGCTGTCTTATTATTATTAATAATAATAATGTCAGTGTTTTTCCAATTTGCCCGGTCAAGTCATTGCCATTAGAGGTCACACACACATATATTTTTTTATCATTATAACCTTGTTATAAATTGGTCATTCACAATCATTTTAAAACAAAAAAACATAATGCGCATTAACATTTCGAATGTCTCACTTTACCCCGGTACGTACAATTGTTTCGACAAAACTGTAAAAAACATACGGTTCTTTTTGTTACAAAGGGTTTTTTTATTCGCTTCGCTGGAGTTTTCACACAAAACATTTTGCTTGAAGTAAAATATTGAAAGGGACGGAGACCCGTAAATGATCACTTGCTTGTTAACTATAATCATCAAAAAAGCGAATATTATTATGATTTAACACGCCTTCAGTTTCAATTTTCATTTCGGCAGAACTTTGACCAGGTACGTAGGCATTCGTAGAAAAGATGTATTTAAGCGTTACTTTGAAATGGTGTAAGAACATTTGAAACAGACACCAACATGAAAAATGCATCTAGCTTAAAAGGCATTGTCATTCTAAGAAGCAACAAAGGTACAAAGCTTTCGAGAAGAGAATACCCTCTCACATTTACCTTAGCTGTCTTTTTACATTGGAGTAAAGGAGAAGTTTAAATGCAGTGCAGTTGTGTATATAGAAATAGCCAATAGCCATGAATGCACGCCTGCCTGCCTGCCTGATAAAAATGTATTACTTACCATGTTTCTTCAACATAAAAATAACAATAAACAAGTTAATTGCACTACGAATATTATGTGGAGTATATATAGCAATCATTGTTACTGCCTGAGAGTGGCTCATTATTCGCATCAGAAAATGCACTGACCAAATTGTATCTCTGCTATACACCAAATTACCAATTACCTGCGCTATTACTACTATTACTGATATTGCACCAAAAATTTATTTTGGCGATTTTTGGTTTCTTTTTTTTCAAAGTGGGTATGTACGAGGCGCCTTCAATCTTTATGAATTCGACCTACGTACCTGACCATTGAGATCTAAACAGTATAAAGTCAAAAAGCCATTACCACACGTACGCCGCCGATGAATACATACAAAACGCTGCAATTAACATGAAATACAACAGAAGAGTATACTTTGCAGATACAAAGTACAGAACTAAAAGACAAAATCATACATGTAACTAGAAGAAGCAAGAAGAAGTAAAAAAGCAAAAAATATATATAATATGGCAAAATGTTTCGCCCTATGAAAATGATCCCTCTGTCTACGTATACATGTATCCAAATGAAATAACAGACTGAGGGAGATAAAACCGCCATCAAGCTGCCACTTCTACTGCACACATATCGTTTCTATTTGGTAACTAACAAAATAAGATAGACAACTTTTAATATGGTTTGATGGGGAATTCAATGAACGAAGAACGGCAAACGGACGTTCTGTCGGTCTTTTCTTCTTATTATTATACGGTGTGTGTTTGTGAGTGTGCACGGTTAGCAATCGCAAGCAGTAACTATTTCATTCCTAAATCCCCAAAAAATACATAAAACGGCATGGGAAAAGTGATCAGCAGGACAGTTTCATTTCAGCTATTCACACAAAACATCCTTCTATTAAAAGCCGTGCAGTAGGGAGATCTGTCTTCTGTGAGTTGTTTAGTGAGCGAGTGAGGAGGAAGCTCTCTTCTTTGTCTGTCTATCTCTCTGTTTTATTTGCCAGTGTTGCTCTTTACTCCACTACTACCGCTGTTGTTGCTGCTGCATTTCATACACATCTTTTCTTGTTCAATTGGGTTTTTACATTAGCAGAGAAACAGACACACGTACAAAAAGTAATAATAATACTGCATCCACACACATAGCACTTACTCATAACAGAACTAGACTCTCTGGGTAGCTTAACCAAAACCAACAACCAGTCATCAAGTCATCATAAAGTATAAGCAAAAGCTATCTTTCGTCTCTTACCCAATCTTGTACTCTGATCGTACCAAAAAGTTCTTCTTTCTAGCAGCGTATGTATATAAAGTAACAACAGTCAACAAATCCTGGTTGTGAAGCAAAGTCATTTTTTTAACTTCTCTCTGCTCCTAAAAAGTAGTTTTCCAACTTAGGTAGTACATAATAAGCTTTTGTTGCACATCAAGTACAAAACAGTTCAAGTCAACACAGAGTTACGAGGTGTCACAGTGTCATTTGTTTGTACAGCTTGAGAGATCTAGCAAAGCCTGAAAAACTTTAATGCAAAGCAGCTAAGAAGGAAGTCGCGTTTTATTCCACCGACAACGGAAAGCAGAGCATGAAGGATAAGAAAACAATGGGCTACAATTTTGATCGCGTTTCTGATTGGTTTGACGCTGACAGTTTTAAGATTTTCACACAGACTGTGCGAAGCGGTGACATATTGGAGCTGAGGTCAACTAGATGTTCCCACTGGGGCATAGCTATACGTATCAAGCAGGCTCCAATTAGTCCCAAGACCAAATCCAAACCTCGTAAGTTTTCTAAATGCAATTGTGTCATTTTACATTTTTACAAAAATATCTTTTTAAATTAAACAAATTTTTGAAAGATGATGGGTGACAGTGGCATGCGTGCAAACCAGTATAGAATTCCTCTCATAAATACGCAACCGCGTTCATTTTATTTTAAAAGTTACCTACATGAAACTCTGCAAAGTACAGAAAATGAGAAATCAGCAGTGATCAGGCCTACATAGTAGAGTATTGTAATTTGGTTGGATGCATCTTTAAGTGATCCAAGGTTTCGCTTCATTATTAATGAAATATTCATTTCAGCCAACGTTATCTCAACATTTCATTGTTGTAAACTGCAACTCTAAAAATACGTCCGTGATTTAATTCATTAAACGTGTACAGAACTTTGTGCATCGACATTGTCATCATGTTATTACCATATGATAATATCAGAGAGTTTTATTTTAAGTTAGACTTCCAAGTAACTACATCATCGTAGACTGGTGAATTCATACGAAAATATTATGTTTCCCTGCATATGAGAGGACAAAAACTGTTTATAGTTTAGATCCTTAAAGTAGATAACCAGTGACGCTGCACTGTATGTCGTTCATTTCGGCGAATTTTGCATGCCTTCTGTGTAATCTGATTCTTCTGAGTCAATTGTGTTGTTTGCGCTTTTATAATGCTGGGCTCTTCTATCTGTCTGCATGCATTTCTATTTATTATTACAGCGAGTAGTAAATATATACGCTTGCTACACATGTAATAACACGGACGGATGCTTTGCACTATTGCATTACGCTTCGGGCTTCACCAACTAACTGAGCGTGTAACGTCTTCCATTCGCACATTTCATAGCATGCATGGCAGTGCAGTGATCAACACATTTGCACGTCATATTGAAAGAGTGTCAACCAACAGACAACAGAATGTGACGCTTATCAGCTACTACATTTCTATTTTTTATAGCAAAAAAAATAATAATAGCTATGCACAGAATTGAAATTTCATTGACGAATAGTATGAAAAACTGTGGACTTCGGTACTGCCAGTCATTTGACGGATGTGATGTACGGTACGTTGCAAATTATGTAGCAGTTTACTTTTTTGTGGGATGCCACAAAAGCAGTAACACTTCACACACAGTTACCTCTCATGCTAGATTCCCTCTGCGTCATCTCTCTCATCGTCCTATTCATCATCATCCACTCTCTATTCGTCAGCGTAATGTCTGTGACTACATGTATTTATTTGCAAATTCGTTCCAAGAACAAAAAAGAATTACATGTCGCAGTTAGTAAGGCTGGCTGACAAAGACATAAGTAAGTATGCATAATCATTGCAGTTACTTCTTTTATGCTACCAGTACAAACATTCATTTATAGACATTTTTAGCAACACAGTAAAACTGCTTCTGCAAGCTTTTGTACTACTTTTCTTGGTCCGTCTCTGTGTGCATTCTGCATCTTGCAGTTTTTCAATTCTATTCTTCTCATTGTTGTATACTATGTAGTCAGCAAATAAGGCATTTTTGGTTGCATCGTAGGAAAATCCATTTTCTTAATTAATGATAAAATCGAGGCATAAAACAGGAACAGTGTAACTGGCTTGTTACATAAATATGAAGCCATTATCAGCAACAAGTACCCACCCACATATGATAATTTTAATTCTCCTCGTACATACACACGCGTAAGTATGTAGTACGCAATGCCTCAGTAGTTTATTATTATTATTATTATTATTATAGTAACATTTTCGCATCCACGTTTAAACCATGAACTTTACCCTCTCTGTATAGGTTCCAATTTCACGGAACGCAAAATATAACGTAAATGTCAGAATCTAGACCTTAAAACGAAACATTTATGGCTTTTGTCGGAGTTGACGAGGTGTGCAGGACATCAAAATGATACTTGCTTCACTGTTTTTTGTGATGTTTGTACATAAACTTCGATTTCTCTTCAAGACAAGATGCATAGACGTAGGTAGACAAACATCAAACGTTCACCGATAATACTTAATCTGCATTGTGCGAGTGAGTGAAGTATGAAGTATGGCTTTATGGTTATTATTATCATTATTAATATTATAGCGTATAGAAATGTACATAGTTTCTTGGTATAGCGACAAGTAGGCATGTTTGTAATTGAAGTTGGGCTGCACTTGCAAACCATATTAGTTAGTACTCAGTACTCATCAAAAAAGGCAAACGGTATCTTGCAAAAAGTGTAAAAATACATATAGGTAGTTACATGAAAAGTCTACTTTTTTCAAACATTGCTAAATTGACTAATGGCTAAGATACAGGGAGCCTGATTTAACAACTCGCCAGTAGTAATAGCCAAGGAATTGCTACGCCTTCTGTAGTAGTAGTAGTATGCAATACCTTATTTGTATGCTGCTAACAGGTTGTATCAGTATATATTAGAATAGACAACTTCGTTTCAGGATGGAAAATGCATAACCAAAAAAATGAAGTGTGCCCTTTAATTTAGTCTTTTATATCACTTATCACTTACAACAATAATTATTAATAGATAAGCATAAAACATGGTATGGGGAGCACATCGATTTTAACAAGTTATAATAGGAATATTAATAAAAGTCATCTTTTCTACCTACATTAACGTCAACAAGCAGCAGTACGGTCAGTAGTAGTATTCATTCATTGCGTATGTATGTATGTTTTCATGTCTAGCAAGAAAAGATTGCGCCAACCAGATTTTCAATGGAAGATGCACTACGTCACACCAAAAAGGACTCAAAAATTAATTAAAATTATAGGCAGACTATATTTTGTGTAGGGTTAGCAAGACAATATGAACTAGACATATTATGGATAAATGTATGTAAAATTAATAAGTATGCCTGTATGTTATGATGTGAAATGGAATTGATGAACTTGTTGTTTTCATTTGCAAAAGTTCATCTGAACTGGTCAGGATCTCTCGTAAATTTTTTCTCTGCATTTGCATAACGAACTAAGTATGATTGGAAAAACTATTTCCCTGATACACAGTCACCCATCACGTGTATGAAAAAAGTTAATGTATTCATAATAATTTGCTATTGAGGAAGTTTTTAGATTGAGTATTAAATATTAATGACTTTGATTAATTTTGACTTATAAACTCCACTGAGATTAATTTATTCATGCCCTTCTGCTTACAGCCAAGCCAGTTCCAGATGTAATCATGGTGTATCATTTAATCCACTCATCAAAGAATCGAGGCCAAGTTGGACAGTTCACCTTGGAGGAGTTTTGGCACGCAGACTGTCGAATACGAATCAACAATACCAATAATGGAGCCAGTCTGTACAGTACCTCATCCCCCCTAATGGAGAAGACTGATATTCTACAAAACGCATTTATCGTACGATTTTACTTTCATCTAGTTATTCTAACCAAGTCAATATGGGTTTCTCTCGTTTTTTTAGAAAAACAGACTAATTTAAAATTTTGTTTGTTGTAGGCACACGCATCAACTCAACTCAAATGGCAAACTTGTGCTGACTTTATTCGTTGGGCATCAGTAGAGCAACAAGAAGACATTATTCGCCGTAGCCCTGTAACGAGTCGTAATGCAACCTCTATCGTCACTTCGGCCAGCTGAAAATCAATTCCATATAACAAAACAATTCCCCTTAATTGCATTCCTACAACCACGATAAATCATCAAGGACCAAATCTTTATGATATTTCGTGCGCCTTCTAGTTTAGTAACCTTTTAAAATGCTTCGACCGACAACAAAACGGTAGCACAATTTTTTGTAGAACTAGCTGCTTAATTTTGATTAAAATAAACCGTGATTAAACTGTAAGCAGTCGTAGGTATTTTTAAACGTTCATATTTCGATGTAGAAGTTTATGCTTAAAATATTTTGATATATATATCATGATATGCGCTGATGCATTTATCAAATGAAAATGATGGTGTATAATTCACTACTCTAAAACAAGGTTTCTTATACAACATCAACAATAAAGCAACGAATTTATTTATAAATTGAAAGCATTAATGCTTGCGAAATTTAGCAAAATAGCATTCTTTCGTATTCGCCATATTGCAATGTTAAACCCAACAAATAACACCAAACATAAAGTTTTCATCCTCTATAAGCATTATGTTCATAATTACTTATGATGGGATGATTTTAGATTTTCGCTTCCATTAACGTTAATTATTACAGAATTTCTGTACGATTCCCAATTTTTTCTGGAAATACGTAGATAACTTCAAGCAATGCAATTTAGTAACGCGCATTCCAAGCAATGTTACAACATAAAAATTGATAGACTAACCTCTCGGAGAAGTCCAAACAGCACATCTGTATTTAAGGACCGCTCGTGAGCTTCGTCCATGATGACAGCACTGTAATTGTCTAGATCTGGATCTCTCAAAGATTCTCGGAGAAGAATTCCATCAGTCATATACTTGATTATTGTTTTCTAGAAATTATACAATTATATATAAACAAAAGCAGTAGAAAATGTGGACATTGAAAAAAGGTAATATTACAAGTAAATTGGATATTTTTATTGATTCTATACCTCACAAGTACAATCTTCAAATCGAATTGCATACCCAATGTCTTGACCCAATTCTGTTCCCATTTCATCAGAAACACGTTTTGCTACGGACATTGCTGCAACTCGACGTGGTTGTGTACATCCAATCATTCCCCTCTTTGAGTATCCTTTAAATATTCATTCCAAAATGCAATGCAAGGTTTTATTAGTTACATACTAAGAATTATAAATGCTCTAAAATTAGTTTTACAAAGCAAAGTCTTGTACTGACCTTCTTCATGAAGATATTGAGTTAGCTGCGTGGTTTTTCCACTTCCAGTTTCTCCAACGATGATCACGACACTATTGTCGCGAATAACATTTAAGAGCTTCAAAATCAGAAAAATACAACCATTTCAATATATATTTACTTTTAGAGATTAAATAGTAGAATCGAATAAAAACAAAAGAAGGGACTTGTATTTTTTTACCTCTTGTCTTACTGCAAATACAGGAAGATACTGTCTTTGCTGCAAAATTGATTTCTTTTTTGCAAATTCGCTGGTTGCTTCCCCAGAGTCCTTCATATGTTCAGCAAACTGCTGCCCCTTTTTGTAATCCGACTCTCCTTCCTCGTTAACATTGTCATCCTAATTAATAACCAAAAAATTCAATGGCTAACTAAGGCTTTTATACGAAAACGTAGCAAACAATTCTGCAGACTATTTGTAAATCATGCAATCATAGCTTGGTCATTACCTTTTCTTCCTTCTTTTCGATTCCTAGAATGTCTCCTAATTTACTTCCTGCTAATTCCCAATGTTTCTTTTGGGCCTTCTTTCGTTCTTTTTGTTCGCGGAACTTTCTAACGGTGATACACCCCTTCCTGGCAATAATAGCCATGTCAGAAGTTGGATCCTATTAAAACCAAAAATAAAAATTTCAATTGAGTTTTACAAATAATGCCGTATACAAGAAAAAATATGCTGCAGTAACTTACTCGGTTTTCACCAGATTCATCAGTGCTTTTATTTTTGACGAATCCAGGTGTTTGAAGAATATGGGAACTTCCGGGTTGCTTTACCCAAGGATTGAATTTATGTATTGGAGTTGGAAGTGGCGTTTCGTCGTCTCTTTTCAACCTCCCTTCGGGTCCAGGAGTAGGGAAATCCCATTGTGAAGACCGTTTACTATGATATCCACTGTCGTCATCATCCCAAGCACGTCTGCTGGGAGTGTTGGCCACGCTGAGGGCAGGCGTCAATGGTTCATCTCTAAATCTAATACTGTCCTCTCTGCGAGATGTGTGCCGCCTTTCTTCTTCTCTATTACTGCGAGACGAGCTTCGATGAGATCGAACAGAATCACGACCTCCCTCTTCTCTAAAATCTCTATCTCTGTGTCGTTCACGATCACGATCTCTATGTCTGTTTCCATCTCTATCTCTTTCTCTTTGATAATCCCCACCACGCGAATGTCTCCGACGTTCATCATCCCTAGAAAAATACCTATCATCTTTTCTTCTGTCCTTGTCCTTTGAAGAACTATAGTCGATTCTTCTGGATTTGTGATGCCTGTCGTCTATTGCTGACTTGGCAGAGGCGTTAACGCCCCCACCATGTGACGGCGTGTCGTCTTGGTGGTCCCGATAACGTCTCTTTTTGTCATCGTCATAATTAGAGGATCTCTTATGGAATCCTCCAGTTGCACCCTCCCGTTCTGGGGTCAAGTGAGGTAGTTTGGAGTCAGCTTGAAGCAGGGCTTCTTTTTCTTTTTTCTTCAGCTCTGCCAATGAAAAAAATATAGCAATTTAGTAATCATAGAACTCAACATTGTGTCAACCAAGAAAGTCCGTAAAAATACCTACGTGTATGCAAGACACATGCGTATATAGTATAGTAAGTAATAATGCGCACTTTCAGGTTTTAAAAATAAATAAATCGTAAGATGACTAAACATTGGCTGTTTCATAATTATCTATAAAAAAGAAATTTCAATATTTCTAAATTGTACCTGCTAGTTTATCCAATCCCAGTAAAGACTTCCTTGGAATATCGGGTTTTTTGAACTCATGATCAACCTGAGATTTCTTTTTTATAATAAGTCCACCAAAAGATGAGCTAGATCCTTCTAAACGATGGATTGAAGGATCGTCTTCTGCTTCCATATTGAGTAAATGTAGAAACTATAATGAACACTGATCACAGGAACTGAAATTCACTCTTAATGGAAATTATGGATAAACGGCAAACTAAACAAAGAGCAGAAACTAGCCAAACAATAATCAATGGAAGCTATCTATATTTTGCCAATGATATATGTATATTTAAATTTTTCTGTGTAAACGTTTTGTAAAAGTAAAACTTCTTACTAAAACGTAAAGAAATGACAGCTTAAGTCAAAACTAAGAATTATCATAGGAATTACAATATTTTTTTCATTTAGTTTGCCATTTTTTAAATCCCAAACAAGCAGTACACCAGAACGAGTCAATGCAATTATTGAATCGCATCAGCTATTCGTTTATTAATTACGCATCCCATGTTTGAAAGCTTTTAATTGTTCACATGAACGAAATTCACTTTAACTAAAAATTAATCAGGCTAAACATTATCATTTGTCACTTTTCCCTTCCAACTTTCCAACTTTAAATAAAAACGTTAAATGTGTAAATAATAGTGCATAAATTTACACCGAACGCTTTCACTTTTAATTAACCAGTGACGATCTGACGGTTACAAGTAGCATACAGCTTTTAAACACGGTTTTAACTGAATAAATTATTGGTGTCGGAAAATCAGACCGACACAGAGACATACACTTACAAGTTTAGTTTACATACGTACATGCCATACTACAACAGGTGACTTTACAGATGCTCAAAGCAGATGTATTGAGAAAACAAAAACGAAACGGGTGCATAGAAGGCCATCCCGCAAAGTTCATTTTACCCCTAAGAAATAAAAATCTACTTTACACACATAGCCTGCTAAGCTGTATTGTGTTGTAGTTGTGTTGTGGTAATGGCAAAAGCTAGCAAAGGCAAAGGCTACCAAATTTAATGGTGATTGCTTGGCGTTTTAAATCAGAACTTCTGCTTGACAAAGTTTATGCTTTTAGGCAATGGAATTATATTTCTATTTTGGACCTATCACTTGTAGCAAAAATGAATAGAGGTGGATAAATACAAATAAAATGTATGATAAATGATATACTACAATAAAGTGAAGAGCTCTTCCAGCAAATTAAAGCAAAATTGCTTATTTTGTCAGCATTAACTTTTGAAGGTTACTACTCATGTTGGACAGAATGATGCAAAATTAAATTATGACGAATTAAACGCACGGAGGTGTCTAAATGTTTCGCTTTACTATAATAAACGTTTTGTACAAATATGAAATTGGATTAACTCTTACGTATTGCTGTTATATATAAATTATCTATGCTTTCCAAAATACAGTTTATCATATGGAGACATCCAGAGATGGCTTTTCCCCATGTTATTTTGGATTATATACTTAAAAGTGTAAGGGTTGATATTTGAATCTTCAAGTTGCTTCTCCTTTATTCTTTTCTCATCCAACATTTCTTGACTAACACCGATTGCTTTGAATGGAAGTTTACCAATAACTTCCTTAAAGATTGGTTCAACCTCTTTGAATTCACAAAGACCACCCATTTCCACTACTACTCGACCGTGTTTAACAGGAGTAATGTAGTGATCGATTGCACCTTTACCTCCACCCATTCTCTTTCCTTGACCCTGCAATAAAAATAAATAAATCAATCAAATACAATAATTATTTTAAAGATTTTTTATAGAAGAACGCATGGATTAATTTTACCTTTTTAGTAATCGGCTGCCAAGGTGGATCTATTCTCCATATGGCAAACATTCTATTGGCATCCATTTTGCGACCAATGGTAAGACGCATCATTTCAAAATGACCATGACGTAATCTTCCCGGCGATTGAGCCTACAAAAAACGGAAGAAAGAGAAGCACTTTTATTGTTTTGTTCACCTTTAAACTACAACAACAATGAAAACTACTGGAGAAAATTTTAACGTTCCAAAACTATCAGATTCATCGGTGGTGCAAAAATAACTTCATGGAATGTGCAAGATTTTGCCTTTCTGTGAAACTGAACAAAAACCAATACTATCTTTTACTTACTATTATTCCATATTGCTTGCAAATAAAGTCAGTATGAATTTGCTCTGGACCTCTCATAAACTTTAAATTCTTTTGCATTTTTGGTGGACGCAATCCCGCTGGATAAGTGGGAACTTTCTCCATAAATCTTAACTTATTCCTCTCGGGAAACTCAACGCCTAAAATATGGAGATTGATTTATATTTTCCTTACATTTTAACGATTTCAAGTCTAAAATGATATTTTACAAAAAGCGTAATGGTGAATGATACAATTAACTCTGGTACAACATACCATCATAACTAGGAGGTAACATCAGTTTTTTGAGGCCTCTTGTCTGCATGTATAGCAGCGAGCACACGCTCGCATTGTTGTTCAGAACCGGGTTTCCCGAGCGTAAAGTTAACGATAAAGATACTAGAAATACAAACATGGAGTTTTGATTAATTTTTATCAGTAAATACTTATACTTTATAAAACGTCTATAATACTATACGAATATTAGAATGTCGTACAAGTTCTTGCAGCCATCTTGCTTTCCTAAAAAGTTTTTTGTAAACCTGAATCAGCCACAGTCAACAAAGCAGGATTTTATTCATAGAAATAGAATGGAGACTTGGAGAGGTCAAATTTCTTGAAGCTTAAAGAGCTCGCTCCTTACTCCTTTATAGGTGACAGAATAAGTACACACACAATAACTGCTAAATGGGTCGAAGAGATTGCAAATTGCAATTCCACTCATGCAGATAAATTAGACACAAAACTTTAAATAAAAGTTTAAATTGGCCATTTTATACCCTAATTATTCATTTTATCATACAAAACAATTGAAATTATTTCTAAAGTATGTACTCGTATACAAATATGTATTGTAAATTTGTTAAATAAATATTGAAGGGATGCAGATGTATTTTAGCTCGGTTTGTTTACCATCATATTGAACCCGCTGCTGATGTGAGAATTATTACGATACCCCAATAGTGTTTCTGTCTTTGTTCATAGGCATCCAATAGTTGCGTCAGTCAACTGGTTTTTATTTTCAGGAAAAAAATCCGGTAGACACCACTGGCGTCTCACATTATATTTCAATTTCATTAACAGTAAAAAATGCTTAATAAATAAAGTTTCTGTATCAGTAAAAATGGAAAAAACTGATTCTATTCAAATATTCAAAAAAGTACATGATCCATGGTCGATGGCGTTTGTAAATGCAGAAACAGTAAATTAATCAATTAAGTATTTATAAAGAGGAAACAAAATTAAACTTTAATGTAACATGTTTCAAAAAATTAGGTTGAAACTTTAGTTTAAAACACAAATGCTATGCATAACTACTTAAAAATTAATTATAAAAATACTTACAAGGGGTATATTGAACTTTGGATATTTTTTCGAAATTATGTAACGTATAGCTATTTTCAGCTTTCAACGGGATCGTCAGTACAATATAAGTAATAGTCATATTTATGCAAGACTAAGAGGTAACAAACTGTTAGTTAATTACGCTTAACACAGTAGCATATGCTTGTCGTTGTGTTTAACACAAGAGGGGCTTAACCGAAGAAGACATCATTGTCTTCAATTCTCTTATTAAAAATTTCAACTCTCTCTAACATGTGAAAAGAAAATCTTCGACAGGGTCCACCGTTAATTGTTGGATGAGCATGTTTAAAGATACGTCCTCTGCTACCTCTTTAGGTAAATCAAGTTCCACGCTGAACTGCTTTTGACGTTTAGTTTTCTTGATTTTCTTCAAGATGAAACTGTGCCTTCGAATATCTTCTATTTGATCACCATCCACCATATTTTTTTCTTTGGGCTTTTCCTCCAAATCATACAGCGTCTTATTCATAATTTTAACTAGTCTTGAAGAAATGAATGGAGAAATTCCTATTTCCGCCATAGACTCTAACCCAGTCAAATGAAATTCTTGTACCTGATAAAAGAGCCACATAATTTTATCTAGATATTATATTATTTGCACGTTCGATTAAAGACTTACAATAAAAGACAATAATATATTCTTACAGTTGCTTTTCTTCTTTGAATCGAAACTTACCAAGAAAGGAGAATTGTTCAAAAGATGGTAATGGTAGATTACATTCTTATACGAAAGAGAATATCGCAAACCATTGTCAACTCCATAGACATCAATCAAGTTATCATCAAAGTCAACAACTTTAGCTCTGATCCAATTCCTTCTCTCCTCATCGAACGCCAGAACAAGTCTTCCCTTAACCAAGTCCTCTTTCTCAATGGTAGTATTCCACTGCTTTATCGTTTGCGTTCCGATCCATGACTTGATACGTCCCATCATGTCTTTATACAATTCCTGTGCTCAGAAATACATAAAGAAATAGTAAATACCAAATAAATATAATACATATTAATTATTTTAGTGAATACAAATTCTACATTTTGCAGTAATGAATTATCTTTACCAAATTACAAGAATCCTCCAGTTGAATCAAAACAGTTCCATTCTCTGTTATCTCCATCAACCTGACTCTTACGGGTAAATACTTTGGAACTTTAAAGTCCATTGCATCAAATAGCTTGGTTGCCTTTAGCTTCTTTAGAACATTATCGTTCTCTTGTTCTCTCGTCAGGAATGGCTCTGGTTGAGCGTTAAAAAACTTCTCTCGTTCAGCAAGTACGTTATACCTTTGTGGCAGTGGTGGAATTTTGATCTTGGCATGATCCAAATAGTTAAAAGCCTTCACGGGTTCTGCATATTTTTCCCCCTTTTCCCATCGATCATCCAAATCAAGTTTTTGAGAATGTCCCTTCTTCCGACTTTGTTGCATTTTTCTCTTTCCTTGCTTCCTTGATACAGTCACGACCGTTACTCGAAGCACTGTTCCCAATGATTCAGTGGGATAACCAAGCAAACCATCCCGAACAATATTTCCACTGGTGGAGCAATGAGCACTACCTTCTAACGCCGACTCCGAGGTACTGGGAGATACTCCTGCACTACAGGTGGATGTATATCCCTCATCGACTCCAGTCGCTTTCTCCCCTTCCTCATCCATCTCCAATTTTATCTTTTAGTAACTCTACGAGCCTTATATACCACCTGCAAACAATAGTCAACAATCAATATAATGAAAAAAGTTATTTGCAATCACCAGTCACCAACAACAAAATATATAGCTTACAATTGTACAGCAACGCTGAAACTAAAATATAAAATTATTCATTTTCGTCCATTCTAAGAATTACTTACAGTTTCAAAATAGTTTCACAACAATCAACGTCAATATCCTTTAAAACAATTGTTTTCACTGCAGTTAGTCGTTACTTCTTCCACGAAATAAACTTTTACTCTCTAGTTTAGAGCTCAATGTGGAGTTGTTGTTTCGTTGTGCACTCTGAGTTTTGTAGTGTGGTGCAGTAAGCGTACATACAGTGCAGTAGTGAAAAGTTCGTACCTATTAATATATGTATGCAAAATAATTATGTTGCTGCTGCGAAGTTTGAAGTTCGAGTTGCACTGTACTGTAACGTATTAAGTACGTAAGTTTTGCGGATATGATGTTAGTTGACCGATTACATTTGTTAGCGTATTTACATACATTTACATTTAATTTGAAATGAGCTATTACCTTGATCTTTGTAAGTATGTTCGTTAGTTCGTTCGAATGCATTTTGTGCAAACATGCAAAATAGCACTGTACTGTATTGTATAGTACAGGTATTCTAATGAATGGTACTTGATAATAATAATTAATTAGTATTCCTTTTTTGGAATGAGATCTTAATGAAATAATGCCTGACCAGTGAATATGTTCCACGCAATTTTTTTTATTAAAAAACGAAACGAAACCTGTCTCAATGATTTTACAACATTTTTGAAATGGGGAAGAATGAATGTAGATTCTACATGAGTGAAAATTAAATGAAATCATTATTATTAGACAATATGAAAGTTTTAATGGAAAATCCATAATAAGATAGCATTGTGCTTGACTGTGATGCTTTTTAAATTGATAAAAAATTCACATTGAAAACACACACATTATTGAGATTTGTAATATAACTTTTATTCATGCTTCATTTTCACACACAAGTTTTCATTCTTATAATTATAAGTATACATATAGATATATAGATGTTTATACGTACAATAATATATATTTATATATATATGTTTGCTACTATAATTATTATAATAATATTATAGTGTAGTTTATGGATTTCTCACAGCTAACAATAATTATTATTACCAATGTAAGTAATTGCTTATCAGTTAGATAATTTGTTTACAGTATGAAGCTGGAGGTGTTTTTTTTTTCAGAAAAAGTAGAGTTGTTTCGTCAAATATGTTTATCTACACACGTTAACCTTAATTCAATACAGAAGAGTTTTTGCTTATGTAGTTAAAAAGTATGGTATTTATACTAGGTATTTCTTCCAGTAGAATATACCATTCCACCGGTCTAACTTACGATATATTGAATGGGCAGAGCAAAATTAACATTTTACGTACACCCATCAGCTAGCTAAAAGACAAATTAATTAATTACTAGAGGTGCTCTAAATATCGTATAGAAAAGAGGGAGTCGATCGAGAGTATTTAAAACATTTTTATACACTGAACTCGTTCGTAGTATTTGTTTCATATATATTGTTTTGTATGTTTGTAACCATTTTTCGGGGTAAAGTCAAAATGACTGTTTTGTAGTTTTTTTTAAATTTTGTAAGTTTAGCAGTAATTATAGTTGCAACATGTCAAAATATCATTTTGTCTAATATTTTTGTATGTACATATACATTTTTTTTTATAAATTACATACCAATCCAATCAAAACTCACGTCAATTAAAAACTTTTCAAGATGGCTGGTTCCTGAGTCTTGAGTCAATCATCATCATCACTAAAATACAAAGCCATCATCATCACGTTGGCTTTTGTGCTGTGAACGCAATTCTAATCAAAATAATCCTTCACAAACCAACGTTATCCAAAATCTAATGCTTTCCACTAACTAAGGTTTTAACCTGTCTTATAACATTACATAGGAAACTTTGTGCTCGTTTGGATTGATTTTGTATTACATCCGATCATTATCCAATTACTTCTACGCAAAAACGGTTACATACATAATATATTTTTGGCTAGTGTAATGACGATTAACTAGGTAAATCCTTTTACAAAAAGTGTAATACTCTAACTCGCAATTATATTACATTGGCTTTTAAAGGAAAATTTAAAAACTGATAACAATATAAGTCAGCTGAAAACGATAAACTACAAAATAGAATTGGCAATTAAAGTTGATACTTCTAAATTACCAGAAATAACCTAAAAATATGTATATATTTTACGAAGAATAAATGTGCTTATGCTTATCTAATAATAATTAGTTGTGAATTTTTTTTACATTTATGATAACAAGAGAATACAGAATTAATATCATATCACAATGTCGCATTAACTGACCATTTAAAGTTAATGCATATTATTAAACTTTCTTTTTTTACAATTAGTATAAAAATTATATCTTAATTTCATCTTCAAAAAGGTATAATAACCAATGAGAAAATTGAAACAAGCAATTCAGAAGTGGATTGATATAGTTTGCAAAATCTTAAACGAAAAATGATAACCCAAATTCGATGATGACATATATCATTCATGACTGAAATTCACTGGCGCAAACAAAACATAAATTATGTATGTAATATTTCAAGGTTAACTTTCCAATATCTGGACCATTTTCTTTTTCTTTGATATCCTGTGCCTTATACTATTTAGCCATTCCTTTGCAAACAAAGCATACCTAAACTGACCATATAATACTACATAAAAACTTGCAAATTTGATTGCTTGGTTTGCACGCGCATTCACTCGTAACTTTATCCAATTCCAATTCAACCGTGTATGTAGAGACATAGTTTGAACATTGTCTGCCTTTGCCCATCCTTAAAATATAGTGTAAATAAAAACTATTTTCTAAAATCTTGCTATCGTTTAACTCAAGGTACTGCTTATATTGTTATCGAGAGACTGAACTAGGTGATGGAGATACCGGGGTGTGTACAATCATACAAGAGCATGTAATTACAGTTAATGACAACAACGTATCATATTATCATTATTATATGTAGCATGGGTCAGCTAACTGATTAGTAGAACTAAAATAATAATGATGATCTCATTCACACAAATAAAATCATATCAACGCCTTCGCAAAGGTGACATTTTCATAAATTTGCTGATTGGTTGTCGATCGTAAAGCTAAGCAGTTACTACAAAGCCTTGCTATATTGAATTTTGAAAGTTTCTTACATTCAGTTACACTACTTAACAAGAAAACATGGTTATTTGTACGGTTGTAAAACCTTTCCTTTAAATCCTGCCTACTGCAATTGCTGGCCATTGAAAACATAACAATAATAGTAACAATCTGAAATTAAAGTGTAGATATACCTATACTACTCTACTTATGTATGGGTACACATACATATAAAGCATTCATTAATAGATATTATGCAATAATAAAGTTCAAAAAATATTTTGCAGTTTGATTAAAAATAAGCTATTCATAATATAGAAAGATATTGAATGATTACTATTTTGTAGTAATACAGAATAATAGATAATGTGCGTGTGCTTCTGCCTAATTTAATAATACGACGAAAGACTAGATTCCCCATATCCAAACCTTAAAATGTATAATTCATCACTGTTTACTGAAAATCATAATTGTGTGTTCAAAAATTCCTAACCACATTCAAAAGCTTGCCAAAGAAATTTTTCGTTTTTTATTATGACTTTCAAACTTTCTCATTGCATCAACTGACCATATCTTTCCCTTTCTGTATTAGACCTTTAACTTGTCGACCATGTTGATAATAATTTTTTGGGTGGATCTAGCAAAACGTACACATCCAAAAGTTGTCATCGGTATCATCAATATAAACAGTATTCCAATCTGTCAATATATTTATAAATAAAAATAAATGCAAAACTAAAAACGCTAACAATAATAACGCCACACATATTTCATGATGCAACGAGACTTCACAATAGTAAAACGTAGGACATTAAACGTTTCAGAGATCAAACTCGACATATAATATATACACAGCCAACAGTCACAGAATCCTTTCTTCTGTCATATTACTCATGCCATGTCAATAATAATTCAAAACATTCTTAAATTTATAAACAACAAATCATACATTAATGTGGTGCTCTAGAAAATATGGTTTACTTACAATTTGCTCTTGTAGTGTATTTTATCATGTAAGGGAATCATGTATGTGTGTGTGGTTACTGAACATCATGTGTGATTAGGCAAGGCAGTTTAACGAAAGATATTCAAAGTGAAATGATAATAATAATAATAATATAGGTTTAATAGATTAGCTTAGATGTAATTATAATAAAAGCTATACTTTCTACATTCATTTAATTATCCTATTATTTCAATACAATCAGCTTCAACCTCATACGCACTTATTAAACTAAAAATTAGCTATACGAAATACTTGGATTTTAAAACACTGTTTACTAACTATTTGTTACAACAACAAGCTATTTGAGTGCTGTTTGCCATGAACCAACATAATCAAAACTTTGTTCTAACTGGCACTAGCAAAGAAAGATATATAATATTATTATGGTAGTTATTTATGATTCTTCTAGCTCACCGATTTAGTCACACAATACATTTAATTATTATTACTATTATTATTATTATTACTTATCTATTGAGTTAGATGTACTTCTTATCTAGTAAATATTCTAGTAGCTACTAATTATTTAGTTAATATTCACTAAAGATTGTTTTACATTTACAACAAAATACGCATATTCTTCATCACTTTGAACATACACAAGTTGATGATGACAAACTAATTAACTAACTGAAGAAGGTCTATTAAAAGACAATTGACATAGTCCATCGCACAAAATATTTTTCGTTAAATACCATAATATCGATAGTCATAACTATTCACGCCATTGGTAATAATATTCTAGTCACCACATGTCTTCAAATACATTTTTTAAATTTTAATTCGTTTTTATATATATATAAATGATTTAGATAATTTTACATTGGTTATTTACAACAGTTACAACTTGATTATGTTATATTGAAAGAATCTTTATTTACATAATATTCTGAAACAAGCAAGTTTACTTTTACATCTATTTTCTTTTAGTTAAGCCAAAAGACTCTCCATTATAATTTGGTACACTGACAATAATCATTTTTTTTGTGAAAATCTGAAAGAGATTTCGAACAACAATTTAATACGTATTCTTGTCTGCTGTACATGAGTAAAACCTTCTTTTACTTTAAATATATTTACAGGTCACGTATTTATATCCTGAACGTAAAATTTCAAGTTTTTTTTACTAAAGCTCTACAAATGTTTGGCTATATTTGGTTGAAAAGGACATTCTACATTTCGTCTGTTTTCAAAAATTTTACCTATAGATTATACTGTGGTCCTTCTTTTTTTCCTTAAAAAAGTTGTTGTTCACGTATGTATGTTGTGTAATTTAATTATAAATGTAACTATTTTAATATATTATATGGAATGATAAAATTATGCGTACAGATAAACTATAAATAATAAAATGGGATTTTATGTAACATTATTAAAGTGTATGTATATTATTACTATTTTTCCAGTATACATTGCAGCTCCGTCATGCACAAAAACAACCATCACAAACTTGTGTTCATCTATGTTTTTTATCGTTTGTTTCAAAATATCCCTATAGATGTTGTTACAGTGTATATATAGTATAGTAAGAGTAAGAAATACCTAACTTAAAATTTACCGTTTGTATCCTTCACAAACATAATACATACGTAAACCGACTTTATATAAAAGCAGAGTATTTTTCACTTGTGTTGAGGAGTTCCTTAATGCATTTTTATTTAAAAGGACCCTGTCCTATTAGTAATGAGAAAGTTTTTTTGTTTAAAAAGCTATTATTATAAAAGGTTAAATATGATCACCGGCTGAGAATGCTTGTTCGTTTAAGAGTTGTGCGCTGGAAGAGGAAATCCTAAAGTTCGAGCATCAAGCCTCATCAATGCCTCAGATAAATCTGACTGCTGTTGGCTTAGAATGGAGTTGAGCTGATGAGGATGATGATTAAGAGCAGGATGAGAATGATGGAGGTGATGTGGATTTGCCATGGAATGTGGAAGATTTCCTGGCTGACCCAAGCCAGCGTCCATTCTGTGATGATCAGGAATGCGATGATGACCATGTCCGTTTGATACAGAATGTCCGCCAGGTGCAGTATGATGTCCAGGTTGAGCATGCTGAGAAATCATATTGTTCATATGATTTGCCATGATTTCCCCATTTGGTCCATTGTGCCCAGAAGAGTTATTGTTGTTGTTTGGACTGGATCCGCCATTCTGATTCGAATGAGAGTTGTTGTTTCCTTTAGCGTTGTTATTGTTATTATTGGACGAGTTGTGGTTTTCAACGGCTAGACGAAGAGCTTCAGCTTGAGAACGAAGTAACGCTTCAGCCTGCATCCGAACATCAGGAGACATCATCTCAGGATTCTGGTGATGAATAAGATTTCGAATGTCATTAGGTGCTCCTCCAACAGGTGGAGTGGCTTGTCCATTTGGTCCAGAGAGCATAGCTGCCATTTTCATAGCATCCTGCAATTTGTTTGACGGTGGAACCATTCCATTTTCACCAGCAAGTAAACCATGGGATCCTGGGTGATGATGTCCAGGTGGTGGTGGCAAATGAGATGGGTGGTGAGAATTTTGATGATGATCATCACGTCCACCAACATTGTTTGAACTATCCCCAGATGTGTTATGTCCACTCATTCCAACCTCGTAATCTTTTGAACGACCATCAGCTCCGTTGCTGCTAGGATGATGACCTCGAGTCAGCTCCAGTGGACCATTGTTTACAGGGCTGGACATGTTCATTCGAGAGTGATGCAAAACACTTGGATGAGAAATGCCAGAAGCATTTGTGTCCAGGGGTGAACTGAGACGTCCTGAAGACTCTGATCCAGATGGAGATGGTGGCATTGGAAGCAAAGTTCCCAAAGATCCATGCTGCAATCCTTGATTCTGTAGAGCATGATTCAGAATGCTTTTATGAGTATTTGGTTCTCATCAACTGCATAACTCTTTTATGTGAAAAAAATCATACCTGTTGGTTTCCTCCAAAGTGATGACCACCAGCTTGAGCCATTGCTGCTACCGCAGCTGCAGCCAATATATTTTCACGTTCTCTCCTTTCTGCCGCAGCACGACTGAGTGTGTACTGAGCTGCAAATTGATGTTTTGGATCCATTCTCATTTGCTCCATGTGAGTCAGCAGACCTGCATATTTTGATAATAACAAAGACACAGAGAAAGTTAAATAAAAATGTCACAAATTAACTTTGCTCAATGAATAGGCTTGTTAATTTTGTTCAGAAAGACGTTAATAATTTCTCGTACCGTTCTCATGGGTGAAAACTGCCTGGCACACAGGACAAGGCCACATTCTCAAGGAAGATCCAAGCTGAGCTGTTTCCGGATGGCATGTAAGATGTTTTCGCAAGCTGCCTTCATTTACATAATGCTTTCCGCACACTGGACACGGATGATTGGCGGTGCGTCGTTTCGCTAATTGAAACATAAAACAATGATAATTTATTAATAATTATATTACTCAGGTTATACATATAACCATACGTATCGAAACCTCATATGTTGAAGTTAAATAAGTGAGAAAACTCTTAAATGTGTACTCACTCGCAACACCAGAGGCATTAGGATCTTTATGAGTGTGTTTCATGTGGTCCATCAAAGCCTCGCCTCCGTAGAATGGCTTATGGCAGATAGGACATGTCACCAAATTTGGTCCACCAATCAATCCAGTATGTTGCTTAAACAATAAATTCAAACATATTTTATATTTCAAACTGTCTAATTTGTATACATTTATAATCACGGGAAATGCATAAGTCTACATTTAATTTTCGAGCATTAGCAAATTACAGAAAATAGTTTGAACAATAAAACGAATACTACATAATATGTCAAGCTTGCAAAGGCGTAATATATATATAATAATATAGAACTATATTTTAGTATTTCTCTTCTTCATCAGCATTTATACTTTTTTAGCCGTATTAAAGCGTTATAAATATTATGCAACTTAGTAATTTAGCGTAGAAAAATGTTTCGCAGTGGATTGGACCATTGGGCCTAATGTAAAAAATGCATGCAATCACCTCATGGGCATCTATTACCAGGTTTTAATATGCTCTCAAATTTCATAAATTAGGCTAATAATCATAAATATAAATTACCAATCTCAACTCGAGTTATATGAATGGTCATTTGGGAAGCAAAAATAGAGAACATTAAACGTGCTGCATGCTCATTTTGCGTCACTCAATTTTACGCCTATTGTGTCCAATCAACATGCAAGCAGCTCTACTTCCTCAAGCATGGAGAAATAACTAAGGGCATAGTTTTTTCGTTCTTTTTTTATTTAGCGAAATAATCCGAAACATAAAAACAGTGCGAGAAGGAGGCAAGTTTCTAGTCCATATCTCAATCAAAGTGATTTGCGTGACGGCTGGTCATCCTGACTAAATAATTTGATATCACTTTACAAGATGAAAATACTTGTTTATTAAGAGATCATATGAATTTGCTGGATACATGACTTTGCACTGCATATGTATATGCCTGCAAAAAAACTTATAAAATGGGCGACTTGCTCCAAACTTATGTAACATGTAATTTTTGTCCCATTTTTATTGTTAATGACATCCAGGTGAAGTGGTTCTCATAATGAAGTTTTAACAGCAGGAACCTACCATTTACATACCCAAAATCTCACTCCGGGATTTTTCCGCTTTCATTTCTCCCTACCCTACTTCAGTACAGTTGTTGTGAGTTTGATTATTAATGTTCGGAAGCAGGGAAAACATTGATGAAAACTTAAATAACTGTGGTGGTATGCCATTAATATGGACAAGCTTTTATACAGATACAATTTTACGCATTTTGCCTTCTCCTCCTCTCAACCTGCCACGCAGTCGTGTACATTTACATACAATACACGCATTGATTTTGCAATTAAGGTTTACCGACCACCGACCAGTCTATATACAATTCTATATAGGCAATAAAAAATTTTTTTGAAGTTGCGTTTCATTTTCAGATCACGTATTTTTCCAGGTGATGTGAAAGTGAAACGTTAAAACGAGTTGAAAAAATGTACATCATCACTCTTCTAAATGAATGAATAAATTTACGTATATACATACATACATTGTGCGGTTAAGCGAGAGTTTTTTTCCTTTGCTTTTATTTGATAGATGAAAATTTAAACAGCAGGGCATATTTGAACATAACATTGTATGTCAATAAAATTTACTGATTATTATTATTTTATGCGCTTTAACCGAAACGGAGCGTACAAAAGCCCTATTTTGTTGATAATTTACGTATATAATTTTTTATTATGTCAACGGAACTTAAGCACACACACATACACACACAAAAGTTTAAAAGTAATAATAATTGCGTGGCCAAAGAAAATAATAACAAGAATATTTTTTAGAAGATGGTGATTATTACTATTACCCTAAAACTGGCTTAATAATCGTAGACTATATACTTATTATTTTATCATCATTAATTTAAAGTAATTATAGGGTACTACTGCGTTTACTCATGAGCTTTCATCATAGTAGCTACACAGAGAGGGTGTAATTAAATAGTGTTTCTTTGTTTTAAAAATGCGATACCATCAAAAACTGTATAGGTTGTTACGTTGTGCTGTGGGCAGAAAACGAAAAAAATGTCCTTGGTATTTTACGCTTATATACTTTTTGGCCTGTTGTCTTGTGTCAAGCTCATTGTATTGAAAAATTCACCACCACATGTCACAGCTCTCTGACGCTTTCATTTATTTACATTTTTAAAACATTTTACTGTATTTCTATTTTTTAAACAAAAAAATTCTACATAATCCTATATATATATGTACATATGAATATATGCCGCTTGACCTGTCCCACATTAAAGCTGAAATTATTCTGCTGTATTTTTGTTCTATAGAAAAAAACAGCATCAATTTCCTTTATATCTTAACAACCCATTAAATTAAAGGAAAATCTTTGTTTTCTAATTCGACACATTGTCAATACCTGAAATACAATAATAATGAAATAAAGTTGTTATTACACTTTGATTATTGTATGCAGAAAGAAAAGTAAGACATTATATTGTCCGAATGTTTTTAATGGCAGCAGAATGTGTAAGCAAGCAATTCTAATGCTATGCCGCTTACTACTGCTGCTGCTGCTGCATCCGGTCAGAGCAAAACATGCGATTCTATCGCAGGACAAAAAAGGTTGAACCGGACGGAGCCTCTCTCCTTTACGCTGTTGTATCGCTTGTGCACGAACTAACGACTGCTTGCCATACAAAACAATTTTTATGGGGCTTCACGTCATGTTGCATTGTACAATGTTTATTTGTCTACTCTCCATATTATATATACACCATGGTTTATATAAACCTTCCTTTTATATTAACATATGTACATATAGCCATTGTTCATATGTATATTGTTGGTGTATGAGAATCATGATGATGATGATGTCGAGAAGGATGAGGGTATGGTTTGTGTAATAATAAATGCACTCCTTGTAAAAATGAGTACCAACTATCTCTACTAATAGTTAGACATAAAAACCCTTATGCACACATAATGTGCTGTCATCCTTACAAAAAAAAAGAATTACAGCCTTATGTTTTGAGAAGTCTTTCAGAGAAGGAAGGAAGAACGATTGGGTCTTACAAAGACCAACCGTTGGGCTTGCTCCACCTCGAGTGTCGCCTTGTTGTTCATAAAAAAAAGTTTCTATCTTCAGTACATCACCTTTGACGGCGTGTACAGCATATGTGCAGTGGTACCTTATGATAATGTGTGATGGTTGATGTAAGTAAAGCAGTAATATTGGGAAATGATTTCTTTTTGAATGGATATTATTGACAATAGATTAGAAAAAATAAGGGGGCCAGTTAATACATAAAAATAATAATTTTTTAGTAAAAGGATTAAATGACATTTAAAAATCATATTTCATCGCTTGCCATTTCCTGGTTGGCAATATTATAAAACCAAAAAGTAGAGTACACGTTTGCATTACTTTGAGCTGCTTGGAAGGAATAATAATACACTTCTTTTAAAAATAGCTCATTAACTGAAACTTTATTTGCTAATTTAAGTCATGCACCAAAAAATTAAATAATTAATTGTATGATTAATGAGCCTGCTCTATATACATGTAATCATATTATCTTGTAGTATAGTTCGGTATGTTTGGTATTATTCGTTTCGTTATGGTCATTCATTTTCCCATCATCATTATTAAAATCTTCGTGAGCTAGAAAAACAAGCAGTTAGTTGGTAATATGCAGCCACAAAAGCACTACTGGATCCTTAGGTGATTAAATTTCACGATTATCTGATTACACGACTGACTATTACGCTCATCAGCTAGAACGAGACAGCTCTCTGCATATTACCAAAGAGTCAGTTGCATCAAAAGTTTGATCTAATATTTTTTGTTACTCTTTTTTACACCACTTCACTCCAACAGTACACCAGCTTATGTCGGTTTTGGTGGTTTCCTTTGAAATGCAATATTGCAGTACAGTAATTTTTGGTGTTTTTAACTACGCAAGCATGTATCTACTACGTAATGACAATAATAGGTAAAGGATTGCCAAGGTTTGCTTTTCTAAATACCGAGCTTGAATTTACCTGTTGCATTAAAAATTCTCAAAGAGTTTCTTTGTCAAGATAGTCAAAGCACACAGGCATGATAAGATGTGCGGTACGAACAAAACTGGATCGACAAGTAGTAGTAGTGGTGGTGGTGTTGGTGTGTGTGTCGGACACATCACCGATAATGATAGTATATATTGCAATTAAGTTTCAAGTAGGAATTTTTTTTTTATATTTTCCACAGTCAACATTATTATAGCTTTTGTATATATATCAAACTATCTTATGCATCCACTTGAGGAAACCATTGCACGTAAATAAATTTATAGTTGAATTTCAAAGCGTCAAGCCATATATGCCGTATAGCCCATGACAAGTGCAAAGATGTTGAGGATGGATGTAAAATTTACAAGTGTACTTGTACTAACAAGTTACATGTACTTATTGCCTACTGCATATCATTAAGAATGGGAGTCTGCCTGCTTGCAGCAGTGGACAAAAGAAGCAGGAAGTAAGAATATAAAAAAACAACTACTGACTCTGGTACCAATTAAAATGGATGAGACTGCTGCTGCTGCTGTGCTGGTATCAACCCGACGACATTTGATCTCATGTCATCGCAAAGTTAATACCTAAGCAGTGCTTATTTATTTAATTTAAATTATGTACTCTTCACTCCTCCCCACCCAGCTCAAACGTCAGCATGTTAATATAATCAGAACTAGACACTTTAAAAATAAATAATAAAAAAGCAGGATTTTCTTATACGTACCTAATTGCAAGTTATGGCTGAGTTGGAAAAAAATGTAAAATGGTCAGTAGGTATTTACAAACATTATTAATCAAGGTGCTTTACAGAGCACCCGTATGGCTATTAAAGGTAAACGCTTGCTCTCCCAGTCTACTATAAAGTCTTTCTGAAAACATGCCAATTTACCTTCTCTCAGTTGTGTGTACCTGTCAATCAACAAGGAAAATGCTGGTTTTTTAAAGCGTAGAAAAAGCAAACTTTATACTCTGTTCGTATTGTAATAATAATTGTGCTGCAGTTGTTGTAGCCGAATCAACTACTACTCTATGTACTCCATCCATGATGAATCTAGCTACTCTACCAGACTAGCTGACCATGATGATGATGATGCTGATGATGCTATTTATGTATAAGCGGGAGACTAATCAGTGTGAGAAATCATTTACAAGAGCACAACTTCAATAATCACAATTTTCATTACGCAAAGCGGAAACACTATCGTACACCACTTTGTTTCATTAGGAAAAATGCTTGAAATAAGTCAAAAATCCGCCTGGTGCTTGATTCATATAAATTATATTTACATTTGTGAAGTGTTGACCATCCAATTAGTTATTTTTTTTCTCTTCGTCAATAATAAGACGTCCGCCTGCTTGATTCAAATTCAGAGATCCGTATCAAATGTAGTTTTCTGGACGTGTATATGTGAGCAAGAATTTTTTTATACTTTAAAGACGCGATACTTAAGACGATATGATAACAAAATAACTTGTTGCTCAATTATTACCGAATCAAG
>JAHZMT010002811.1:0-18316 GCA_027743785.1 Sinhomidia bicolor
GACGAATTCTGGTTGCGTTTTGTTGCTGCTGTTGTTGGGCCGCCGCCGCCGCCGCCGCTGCTGCTGCTGCTTGTTGTTGTGCTTGCTGTTGCTGTTGGGCTTGCTGCTGTTGCAACATTTGCTGGTGAGCATGCGGTACTTCATAGTGATCTGAACCTGGTTGCTTCTTTGGAATCGTTCCAACGATTCTTGGACCGGAACTGCTCTCATAAATATCTGAATAAGTGAGGAAAGGAGTTGTTGAAAGTTAAAAGGAAATACATATGTACATCATTGTAAGACTGCAATTTTGCATTTACGCGTTGTTCTTTGAGAAATTTGCATACCTGGTGTGTAGCGGTGAACGGGATGAAGCTTCTCTGGAATATATTTTCCAGCTGTGTTGGTAGTTTGGGTAGGAGCGGATGACGTTTGCTGATAGTAGTAACATTTTGGGTGATGCTGTTGATAAACGGCTGCAGATGCAGGTGGACCAGTATGTGACCCTTGCTGCTGTTGCTGAACAGCATGTAATACCTGTTGTCCTTGCTGAGGTTGTGGTGGATGTTGATTTTGTTGAGATTGTAATTTTGGATTGGTCAACGTTGAATAATGACCATATGCGCTACTGTTGAGCATACTTTGAGCACTGTTTGCCGAATACGTCTGGTGACGTCCAAGAGTTTGATAAGCCGGCATACTCATTGACATTATGTGCTGCTGTTGCTGCTGTTGTTGCTGAGCGTGAATTAATTGTGCTTGCTGTGACTGTTGTGTCTGGTATTGCTGCATATGTTGGTGGGCCAGTTGGGGATGCTGCTGGTGTAACTGATACTGCTGCCTGGACATTGTTGGATACCCGCTGTACATCGAGGAACTACTCGAATGTGAATGGGTTATCGAGCGATACATTGGAGATTGCCGATTGAAAGGTTGTTGGGAAGCTACAAACTGCTGCTGACCAGCTGCTGCAGCAGCAGCAGCAACAGCAGCAGCGTGCGCATCACCCCCAGCGGCGGCTAACGCATGTCCTTGATTGAATCGAGTGGCTTGCTCATGAGTGTCTCGAGCGTCAGAGAATTCTGGAGGTGGAGCCAGTATGGGTGTCTGATTCCTGAGACTAAACTCGGGTGGCGGTGGCACCACGCTTGGAAAGTCCTGCTGTAATACCAAAATAGCAAATATGCATATACAATAAAATATTTGCTTGCTGCTTGTTGGTAGTAATTTTAGACAAAATTCAAATACCTTTAATGCTGCAACATGCATTTGAATCAACTTTAGGCTTTCCTCAATGCTTTTCTCAGCTTGACGATTTTGTCCTTGTCCTTGACCCTGTAGCTGTTGGAGTTGTCGCGCCGCTAACTGCTGCTGTTGGAGATGATACTGATGCTGAAGCTGCACGTGCTGCTGGTATTGGTGCTCAGCGTGAATCGACTTGGACCTTTGCGGTTGCAATGTGTGATAAGCCTGAGGTGTTCCTGCACTCACACTGTAAGGATATCCAGTCTTTTTCTGCACCGGAGTGTCACGTGGACTGCGATTATCATCCGTTTCACTTTCAATTTCCATTGGAGGAGGAAGTTTCACCAATGAAACTGCATTCTTAGTCAAATTTCCACCGCTTCCGGCAGTTGGTCCACTTCCAGATGTGCGCAAATTCGAAGTGCGGCCCAGTGTTCCGTAATTTGGTTCTACAGGTTGTGTGTTCAGTGGTTGAGTCTTACCGTATGGAATTATAACATGCTCCTGTAGCTGCTGCTGATGTCGGTGTGCCACACCAAGTTGAACACTTGCTGAAAGATTCGGTTTGTTAGTTGCAGCAGGTACGTTTTGTGAGGCTAAATTGGAAACCTTTTCAGATATTGGTTCTTTGGATGACGCGTCTACATGATTTGCGGTTGCCTGGTTAGCAGTGTTAGGTTGTGCGGCTGAAATTACGGTTTGTACTGAATCAGAAGTAGTGGAAGCAGACGAAGGGCCGTTTTCATCCTTCAGAATCCAAGTTTTATCACTCGAGTCTTCAGAACTATCAGAGTCTGGATTCACAGGAAGACAAGTTACGTAACTACTGTTTCCACTCTGGTGTGCTTCACCAACCGAGTCTGGTGTGGTTGTTGGTGTTCCTGGTTCTCCCTCCTCTTGTCCAAGGTCATTGGGGAATGACTTTGATGATTTCAAGGTAGTCTTCACTTTGGGAATCTCGTCGACACTCATACTGTGCGACATGTGGGATGTAGGTGGCTGACTGGAATTTCCTGACGCCTGTTGGGTGGGCTCGGACTGGAAGGTAACTGTTTTCTCTACTTTTCTTGCAAGACGAGGTGATTGCTTCACTTCAATTCGAATTTTCGTACTCTCATTCGAGTTGGAAAGACTGGAAGTCGTTTTCAACACTGGTTTTACTGGCTTCAACTTCTCCTTTGCCTCTTGTAACGACTTTTGCGGATCAAACTTTTGATCAATGTTATTGTTGATATTGTTGTTGTTCTGAGTTATATTACTGATCTTCTTCTCCATAGACTTTGTACTAATTTGGGCTTTGTTTGACTCTGAGTCAGGTGATGGGGTAACGGGTGATTCATTACATTTTGAACTATTTGTGTTGTCAGGTTTCACACTCCCATTTGACAAGGAGTGCTCACTGTCCTTTAACGAACCCTTCACTGGTTCAGCATAATCACCAGACTTCCCCTCCTTCTTTCCTGGGGGCAGACTTTGGGAACGAATCTTCTTTAGAGTTCCAGTCGTCGATGCTTGATCATTGGCAGGGTCTCGATACCCTATAAGCTTCAGGTCATCTGGAGAAGCGTACAATTTTGCGCTATCTGTTGGTTTGAAACTCGACATAACACCTGCTCCCTGATCTGGTCGTCTTCCAAGGGTGGCCGTCCCAACGTCTAAACTGGAGTATTCCTTTGACTTTGATACATCAACTTTAATGACCTGTCCTGGGGGAACTAAATTCATGATGGTTTGCTGCTCAGCGGAACTAATCGTACACCCTGTACTTGCCCTTCTTGGCAACGTTTTCGATTGAACTGGTCGCAGAGGTTTGATGGTTCTGTATTCTCCTTCTGGAACAATGACGGGAGTTTTCACAGATTTTGGCGTTTCCTCCCCTGTTGACGATCCAGATGTACCACTAGCGGTCGAGCTATCACTTTCATGACCGTCGTCCTTTTCGGCAGGAGCACTTGCTTCTGGTGGAGGGGCTGGTAATTTTTCTATGCTTTTCCATGAGTTTTCATAATTTTTGTCGAAAAGCCCTTGAATTGTAGGAGACACGCATGCCCAAGAGTGTCTGGGATTAGCTCGAAGTTGATTGAGATTTTCTTGACTAAGCGATTTCGATTTTCTCTCAGGTGTGGAACCAGTCTTAAGAGTTGATGCAACAGCAGCTTTCTTACAACCCTCTAGATCAGGTGTGCTATGGAAATCCTTATGAAGCTTGGCCAGTTCTTTACCCTTAAAAGCAGACTGGAAGAGAGGAAAAATAGATTAATGATGAGATTACTTATTGAAACGTTGTCGTCATATCGACAACTCTAAGACGGTTAAAAAAAATTAAAATCTGATTTCAGCAATCGATTACTTATCACAATCTAATTATTGTAGTATTATTTTAACTGCAAATATTTGAAAATCGTGACGGTTTCCATTTCTCTCTTCTCGTAGGTATATAAGGTGCATAATATTAATTATACATATGTGTATAAAAATTAACCTACTGTTGTTAATTTAGACAGATTTAGAATAACCAGGGCAAAATGTAACACAGTGTAAAAATTAATACTGTATAATGAAACGTTAGGTTGCTCAATAAATTTTCAGATTTCGCTACAAATGGAGTGCCTAAGGTCATCATCACCTCAGGTGATTCACCTGATGATGCTCGCTTGTGATGTTTATAGTTTTTGTGAATGGTATTTTCTTTGAAATATATGCTTGTCTAAAACTGCCCACTCACCTTGGATCTTTTCATTTCAGCCACACTAGCGTAAATTTTGTGACCAGAGGTTAACGTTGACGTAGGAGATGTCCATACTGGCTTTCCTTCATGTGTTTCTGCAGCACCATTAATTGAATTTTCAGAGAATAATTCTTCAATTTCAGAAGCAGTAATCCGACCTGAAGAAGGACGTGCACGAATGGAAGCTGTTTTGGGTTGTATACCACCATTACTGCTAGCATTACCTGTTCCGTGTCCATTAGTGCCATTTGAGGTGGCAGCACCCGGTGGCAACGGAGGTTTCCCTGCAATGGAATCTACTGAACTGGATTTCGTACTAACGTTCTCCCCTGAACTACTCACGTGATTTGCTCCAACTACGAGAAACCAAAATGTTACTCATTAGCAATGAAGTTTTTAAATATTTCAACGAATTATTGTGCAAATTAGTACTACGCTAAAAAGTTATATTTTAAGTCTACCTCCCAAATCTGCCAAAGCAGCGACCATGCTTTTCGCTCTAGCCCTTCCAACACTGAGACTGGTGTTAGGATCACGTCTCGGAGGTGATGGAACGTTAGGTCCACTAGAGCCTAATTGTTTATAGTTTAAATAAATAGCACCATTAAATCTAAGTCTTTTAAAAATATGTAATAAACTTTTTACAGAACATGCTTTCTTACCAGAGTATTTACGTGGTAACGTTGCAAAATGATACTGTGCTTTTGGCGTTCCACTGGAGTTGGCGTCACATGTGAGAGAGGCAGGAGATCCTGGCTTGGAATTTTCCTGTTGTATTGCCGTCGGGAATGACAGTCCGACCACAGTCATGGAAACCAGATCACCAGACTTCCTTATCAGATCGACAACCGACTCGTGAGAGAATTGTGATACGTCAACTCCATTGATCTTGAGATATTTAAAACAGGATTTACTTTCAATCAAACCGTCAGACTAATACGTACGTTAATTGTTAATTCACAAAAGAATAGAAACTAGTAATACTCACAGAAAGAATGAAATCGCCTTTCCTGAGACCAGCTCGATCCGCCACTCCATTCTCATCAACATCGTCTAAATACTGTAACGCTGGAAATCTGTCAGAAGGCTGCAACTCCATTAAAGGAGAGTCAGCTTTGGCACCACGAAGAACAAAACCAAACCCTTTTTGTCCTCGATGCAATATGACGGTATGAGGTTCTCCCCATCTTAACGTGGTAACAGGTAATTTTCTTAATGCAGTAATTTTATTTATTTGTTCTTAAATATGAAAACATTCTAATGTGATCTATAGTATTTCTGCTAACTTACATTTTCTTGATTTTGGAAATGTGCTTCACAGCAGAATCCTTGCTTCCTTTGCCGGGGGTTCGATGACCAGTATGATTACGATTTTCATAGCATTTCATGCGAATTTCTTGAACACAGGATGCTGGAAAGAGTCCAACATTTCCACGCAAGGAGCCTTCCAACAATCCCGTATCGGTTGATGACGTTACTGTAAAATTTAAATCAACTTTATTATTATCACTGATTTATTTCAAAAATTACTTTGATCTCATTAGACTTCATTAGAACAGTGCTCTTTTACTAACCTTCAATTATGTCTCCCTCAGCAAGTTTGAGATGACGAGCATTTGTTGGGGTGTAGTTTTCCACACAAACAACCATCATGCCCGGCAGAATGAGTGCGGGATCTGTCGGGGTAGCGTCATAGCTGCTTCCACTGCCCCCACTATTACAAGTTCCTACTCCTGAACTATCACTGGTAATGTCACTGTGATCTAGACTTTTGTCTGCAAAATTCACAAAACGCGCACCATTACCCTTTGATTGATATGCTTCAAAAGAGAAATCGTTAATGCTATAACTGTGACTTTGCGACTCTCTCAAGTGTCAGGTACATTTATTATTATTATATTTTGTGTCAGTTACACAACGTGAGTGAATTAAACCATTTTCCAAAGTTCACCGTGAAAGTATAAATAAAAAATATGAAACTGAAATTTTGAAACTAAATCAAAAAGGTTAATCGATGCAAATTTTTTAGACCAACTGATATTTATATAGCGTATTATCACAATGGTAAAATTGTGCTTGTACTTATTATTGCTGTATATGGAAGCAAGTAATTTATCCATGCCATGTAGGTATATACCTAATAAAAGCAGCCGAGTTGGAAAGTTCAAGTGCGAAACTAAACGTGTATAATAAATAGCCGCAATAATAACATCAAATAATAATAAATTAACAATAATAATAAAATAATAAATTCATAATAGCAACGCAATAAAAATCAAACCGGTAATAGCAGAGCCACAGTTGTCTTCGCTTCCAAAGTGGCTACTTCCACCGGAATAGCTGGAGTCCGAGCAACTCTCTGATCGCGTATGGCTTGAACACTCACTAAGACAAGAAGAAGCAGAACTGAAAGGAGGAAGTGAACGATTGCTTGGACAAGGGCTTGGGGGACCACGAGAAAATCGACCTGATAAACAGGTCATGGAAACATTTAAACGTGGATCTGATAATGCCCTAGAAATGACGCTCCTTCGTTTGGGGTTATATTTTGGCAGGTCACGATATGGAACTAAAAACAAAACACAAAATACGAATACAGCTATCAAGCAACTCAAATTTAAAATTACCATTGGAGATGCCTACAAAAATAGTAAAGCTTCACATTGACCTTTTACCGAGACAACATGACTAGTTCAAAACACTTTAATGATAATAGTAATTGTTTAAATCGTTATCATTAAAATATAAGTATAAATAACTAGACACATGCAAACTTATAATCAGGACGACACTATGACTCAAGAAGGAGAACTGTAACTAACTGATTTTTGTATAGTATTCAAAAATATTCAAAAAATATTTTCATGCATATTAAAATGTATTTAAAATATCTAATTTGATATTATATTACTATTTACTTTTAAACAACAACAAAGCAGCTAGGTTATTATCATTTGCAGGATTTTTGTACTGGTAGCAAGAAGCCACAACTGAGAGAATATTTTCTTCTAAACTCTAACTATAATTTAAAGTGATAACAATCGTTTTTAAATACAAACTTATAACAAGAACATGAAAAATAATTTTTAAAAGAATAAAATAAAACAGTAACGTGTTGGATGAATTAAAATAGAACAGTGAATTGATTTGGTGAAAGATAAGAATATATGACGACGATGTTTGTACACGAAGAAGAGTGACAAGTTAACACTAATATACACGTCTTGTTACTTATATATTAATTGGTGTTCCATGTTTACAGCATAGGTATTTTTAGGATTCTATACCGTATTTGCTCAAATAATCCCCCCAACTCTAATAAACCCCCCTCCTGATCATAAAAATTCGCTAAGCACCCCCTATTCAAATAATCCCCCCTACAAAACGGAGGTATTTTTGTATTCCACACTTGAAGAAGTATTAATACTGTATATTGTATTAATTTAATTCTTCAAGAAAACTTGGTCCCTTCTATCCAATTATTAAAAAATCGTCAATTATCAATTTCTAACATTCGATACCTAAAATGTATTCAATAGTTGTCAAAAATGTCTAATTCAGGTAAAACCGGCTGCTATAGACCATAGACCACAAAAAATACATAAAACAGCATTATACAAACCGAAACTCATTGACGAATAAAAAAATAAGTAAATATCTTGTGCGTCATGTATATTAATATTAAAAACAATTGACTTCTTTGAGACCCAGTTTTGGTAATCGCCCCCTATTCAATTAATCCCCCCTATCCAAATAATCCCCCCCTCAAAGGTGCGAAAATCAATAAAGCCCCCCTGGGGAATATTTGGGCATATACGGTATATATTTTGTACACAAATAAATGCTTAAGTTATGCCACTTGTACAGCCAATAAACATCGTCACGTATACTTACCCACATCCTGAGGCCGATGGTTCTGAATGATTTCTGCAAGTTCAAGATTTCCTGCTATCACTGCAACTTGGTAGGGCGTTTGGTTGGCAAAATTAAGGGCCTCCTTGTCTGCCCCTCGGAACAAAAGAAGACGAGCACAGGACTCTTGGTTGTTAACGGCGCATACATGGAGGGGAGTATTACCTGAAGCGTTTCTTGCATTCATGTCCGCACCGTAGTACAAAAGATGCTCCAAATGCTGCACCAGCCCATTTCGACAAGCCTAGACGAAACACAAGGAAAAGATGTGACGATATACAAGCTTGAAAATTGTCACTGATAAAGAAGCAGTCATATAATAACCGTGCATTAAATATATATGTAGAGCATGAGATATTTATGTTACGCTAATTATGTAATGAAAGTATGTTCCCATAAAATTATTTTTAAATTATTTTAAAACTATTTTAGTTTTGAAGTTGTGTTTCCCTGATACACTTACACCGCAGTGCATAAGCAATTATTATCGGAGAAAAAATAACAATTTAACAATTTCATAGCAAAAGATACCATCTCGAAACCAATTTCGATACATTCACAAGTAACCCAATTTTATCTAACTAATTTACCAGATAGCATCGTCATTTTATTTATAATTTTCCTTGAAAAGCGAGTTGATGATAGGCATTCCTAAACTTTCATTTATTATTATAATACATACGTGCACAACAGGCGCGGCGTTTCCTTCAAAAGTCATTACCCATTCACCTTCGCAAAAATAAATGTCAAATTATTACGAAGTAGTAGCTATATGCATTTCCACGCATTTATGCTTTCATAATATTACGACGAACTACAACAGCGTATTTTGTATAAATGTCATTTTTCAGGTTGCTACTACTACTACTACTGGTGCAGTCCGTACGTCATTAATGAAGGAAAAAGGCAATGAACCTGAACTCACAGTGTCTGTCTGTTTGATGTGTAAATTTTATTACAGACAGTCAGGAACGGCTTGGCAGTAAAAGCTAAGTATCCGAGGAAATAAAAATTATATTTTTATGAAAATTAACCTTTACAAGTGGGAAAATATCAAAAGATATAAAAATTCTAAATGAACTTTGTCAACAATTACCAGTAGCAGTAGCAGTAGCAACAGAACGCATAAATCGAGGAGTAGCGAGACGGAACACGTGAAACAAGTAGATGGGAAATTTTATAATGTTGGGAATCCACATATACATACGTACGCAGCGTATCGTTCTTATCATCATCAAATCGTAAAATTAACCCCAAAAAAATTCACGAGAGAACTAAAACTACCACATCCCACACAAACATGGTGCTGTAAATGTAAATTTTATCTGGATTCACTCACAAAGTTTTTTTTGCTAAAATGCAAAAAGCCAGTTTGCCTGCTAAATGGAAACAGAGCCCGCATTATGCAGAAACGAAAAACTTGATGATTTTACCTGCGCTCATTTAGGTAAATGCTTGGAATCTTCCACCTATTTTACATGAAAAAAACTTTTCGCTGCAGTCCTCTCAGCTCTGCCTGATATATGAGATATATGAGAGGGAAATGCCGTGAATATAAAATATTTTAATTTTTAAAAAAGTTAAAAGTACAGAAATATGCGCACAGTGAAAACTATTCTATATTTATAAGCGTACGCTATCGCATATATAACATGTTGTGATGATGACACTTGAAAAATTCATTAGCATTTTAACAAGAATTATTATACTTTTTGTCTTCTTCTTACCTCCCGTTTCAGGGCAATGAAAATTAGGATCCAGTCCCTTGGAGCACATTTTGGTAATTTTTTCACAGTGCCCAGAGGACACATAGTCAAGGAATCGCCGTAAATTTGATTTCGTATGAAGTGACTTTAATTGTTTTTCGTCAAGGTTAATCCCTTTGTAGAGTCGTCTTTTATATCGTAGCTGGAGGATATTACAAAAAGAAAGAAAATTAATGTCATAATAAGATGCTAATATAAAATTGAAAACACCTAAGATAAGTAGCAACACGCAACTCAGCTTATTTAAATCTTGTCAAAAGATTGGCCTGCGCCTAGATCTCTCTAGCTACTAAAAATCGTCGTTACTCTCTGTCCACAAAAGTCAGCAAATGCCTAAGAGTTTGTGCTCAGACACTGTCCGCTCAGACATGTAGTACAGAGGTTGAATGAATGACAACAAGGTAACAAAAACGTAGTATACTAGCAAGTAGGTAAGTAAGTAGATATAGTACCTACATATTTCCTCCAAACAATTACTCTTCTACATGAGGCATCATACACATTCCTTGACTAACTGACATTTTTTGTTTGAAAATCAAACTTACATTTTCACATATGCTGGAATAGTTTACATACTCTTTTCTAATAAAAAAGCTAATCACAAAAACATTGATTTTGTTATTTAACTTTGTCCGGGATAACAAGTTCTCTGTAGTAGTAGTAGTAATAATAATAACAATTCTTTGAAAATGTGATTTTTTTTCTATACTGCCTAATTAGTTGAACAGAGAATCGCCATTGAGTTAGCCACTGCAGCACAGAGAACTGACAAAAGATTGCTATAATATGTGTATAGGTATATATGTATTGCATACTAGCGCGTGGAAAAATGTGCTTTTGCGTGTGCTATTTTACTCCGTATTTTCATACATTATACAAAAATGGCTGTTTTGGTACATACCTCAAGGTATCCCACGGGTCCACTAAAAGGATAATCTGAAAGAGGTCTCTCTTCATCAAGAAACTTGCCAGCCTTTCCGTTGCAAGGTGGAGCAAACAAGCCATAGTTGAAACTTTCCTTTAATTCCTACATACCAAGGGAAAAAATAGTCGACTCATTAAAATTACATCAAGCTAAGTGCAAGCAGCACATTAAAAAGTTATATTCATTACTCCACACAGGCTTCATTAAAAGTGCGCTTGCTTGCCCCTTTTTTTGCTTTGTTGCTACGGCATGAAAAATGTCAACGATAAAATACCACGTTGCTGCAGTTAAAGCATTTTTTTATTACGACAGACAGAAAGAAATGTACAAAAGAGCCAGCGAGCTAGAGAGCAAGACACTAAAAAAAACGGAGAAATGTTTTCATTGGCGTAGCAGTAGTAGTAGTTGAAGTAGTACCAAGGAAAAGTTTGAAAGATAACAAAACATGCCTACATTGTTTAGGTATGCATTTTCATTCATATGGACAAAATGTAAAACATTTGTAATAACTTTTATTTTATAACTATTTTAGCACACGTAAAAAGTCTTGTTGTACATATAGGTATTATGATTTGCTTTGCCTTGCTGATTTGCGAGCGAGCTTTGACTTTTAGAAGAGAGATTTGTCGTTTTTCATGCTTCAATTACACTAGCATATTATCGCTCTAATCATCAAAGCAATACGTATTATCGTAAACAGAAAACATTATGAATGCGCTCAGTCGTTCAAAAAATTGAGTTGGTTGTTGTTGCTAATGGCACAAGCGGTAGAAAATTTAGTAGGAAGCTTTTGGAGTTTCCAAGGAATTAATAATTAGAAAGTTGTGAAGGAAAGCAAGAAGAAGAATGACAATATTTTTGTTTTTAGCCAGACTCACTTAATTCTAATACTATTATACCCAAGAGAAATTTAATGACGGGGCTTAAATATTTTGATCTTAGTAAAAAAAGTCACGAAATCACCCTATAAGTCTTGATGATGTTTACATTGTCATTTGCAATTTAATATCGCCATTAATGAATTTTCATATCCTTTGAGCTGAATACGAGCCTATAATAATAATAGCTGCATTTGTGCCTTTTTTCTAGAATTATCCGCATTGCTTTCATTCGATTTTTTGAGGTATTAAAATGCGCTACCTACCTACATGCATACATTTTTACTTTAAGCCGTTCCAATCTTCATGGATTAATAATGTATGCTAAAGAAAAGCTGAAGCGTGTGCTTCCTATAAAAACTGAAAGGAAAAATCTAAATCTTCGGAGCCAATCAGTTACGTGATGTTTGCTGAGGAAAGATGAGCGATGAGAGATAAGAAGTACAACATAATATGATGGATCAATTTTTCTTGGTTCGCTTTCGTTTAAGCTGCCAAAAAATAATATTGGTGTGGTGTGGGAACATGAGAAGAATATATTTTAAAAATGCTTGCATGCCACATGCATGAAAGAAAACGAAGTGAGAGAAAAATTTACATTACACCCAAAAGCAAGCAAGCACACAGCATCAGCAGTAAAAACAACATGTATCCCAAAACGACCTAAATCAACACAAAAAATAGGCGCAAACGACAAGCTCTACATTTATATTGATCTTGACGGTTTTACTACATGCATATCTAATCTAATTTTCCTTTCAAAATTTTAAACTTATCTCTTCGTAGACAATTTGACGGCTATACGAGGAAAACCATGGCATTACCAAATCAAAATACCTATATACAGTAGATAAATATACAAGAATATTAAATACACAGTGCTTGGAACAAGTAAACTGATACATGAAACTAGCATATATTTGTATCTTTCATTTAAAATGAAATGGTCAATTGGCCAAGAGGACGATATCGACAGCATTTTCTCATCTGATTCTCACAATGTGTGCATTTTTTCAGACTCAAAGCAAGTGCAAGCACAAAAATTGCAATTATCTGTGATTTGTGTAAAAGGTGGTGTCTGGCAATGCAGCAATAAATAAAAAAAGTTGAACTTGGAGAGACACTCAATAAGGCATATAGTTAGCAAACAGAATCTTCTATACTAGACATGTAGGATTCTATACATATGACTCATTTAAAGTGGAACATTTTTTTTTTGACTTGGCTTGTTAGAGCCAGACAAAATTTTTACAACAGATAGACATCTGGTGTAGGGGAAGTTTGCATGAAAATGCTATTTTTTTAAAGAAAATAAGACCCATGGTATCAAAAAATGTAAAATGAACAAATAAATAATGTAGATAACATAATGTCATTGAATAATGTTACACTCCAGTAGACAAAGTGTACGTGTAAGCATATCCTAATTTTCACAAAATGATCAAACTTCTTTGGCAATCCTCATGGCCTCGCAGCAGCAGGAGATCTTGTTCTAGAGTGTCGTTTACAGCCCATCCAGCCAACTCAGCATTGAACTATGTTACAGTTATGGTTTGTAGGAGGATGGTTTTTACGGTGACGATACTGACGATGATGAAATATTTTTTACTTGATGGTTTCTCACAGTTGCAGTCATGAAATTAAGTAAGCTGAACCCATTGACATCTCTGAAAGGGATTCATTCTATTATTATTATTATTATTTTCTACAAGTCAGTTAGCTCTTTTTTGTTCTCATCGGAGATGATGGTGGTGGTGGTGGAGTCTCGGCAATATTATTATTGGAGGGCAGACAGGTTTCACGATCATCATCATATTTTATACGATATGTCTGCATACCTAATTCCATACTGTAATAAATATGTTTTCGTCAGCAACATTATGATTTCGCATTATTTGTTGTTTGCTGAGACGACCATATATTTTGAAGATCTAGCTGTGTAATAACGGGCATATATTAGTGCAATTATTGGGCGTCACCTACACATCACTTGCAAGACCTAACACTTGACTCAAATTGGTTAATTCAGCTACAAATTACCCCTAATGAATTTTTTGCCATCTGACACTTACCTACGCACACCTAATGAAAATAATAACCTCACAGTGATTACTCTCTGCAAAAAAGGGCTTATGTCTGACAAGCTGACATGTGGATGTGAGCCATATAGCCATTATTATTATCGTCATTATTGGTGCTGTTGTGCGAGCGTAATTCCACGAACGTCTTTATAATATTTTAAACATATATATGCACACACAAATAAAAATAATAATAAAAACTAAAGTAAAGTACGCATACATTATTATTATTTATATTAAATATGCCTAGTTATTTTTTTATTTGATGTTGATGATGATGATGTATCCCTGTTCAATATTATCCTTGAAATGATATGCTCTCACTCAATAATGCAAACCTATGTCAATCCAATATCTACTACTACCTATCCAATACTTTTTGAACAAGCCTCATGCATTTTTTATTTGAACACATGAGATATTGCCAATTTATGGAAGCATCTTGTTGGCTGTCCTACATTTAACAAACAGCGGTTTATTTCGATGAATCCTTTCAGCAAATATTTACTTGATTTCTTTGTGTTCTCTCTAGTTAGCATTTTATATTAACGAAAGCAAGCAAACTACTTGCACAAATAGTTTACTTTTGGGCCTAAAAAAATTTAAAAGAACTCCATTGTACATATATTTGGTCTACTACTACTGATGATATAAAAAAGCACACGGCTCGGGTTCACCGCCACTACCATCATCATAATCATAACCAAACATTCACTGGGAAGAAGAAGAAGACATTTGAGTTTATGTAGGTGGCTAATAAGTATTTATGTTACACGATACACCTATCTACTATTTATAATATGGAATGTATGTTTTTTATCTTGTTAAACACATACATACATACTTTCACGCTCACATCACCATCAGTTACGTAACAAATTGTCAGATTTGATACACCGCAAAGAACAATGTACAAAACCGCTAACCAGCTTTACAAGAAGAAGTGAATCATATACAATATACATATAGAGAAAAAAAACTGGCACAGTAATGTGTCAAGAAACATGAACATGAGAGCGAAAATTCACGACGACGTTGTTGCTCTTATTGCTGTCGCGTTTTGCTATGCCTTAGATAAATGATGCCAATTGCCTAGATCAGACAGCACAAGAAAATGTAATTATTACATGTCCACTTGACTATTGTGCTCGTATAAAACGAATGCTACAAATGTGTAGTATCATCATTATTGCCGTTCCTTCCTCTTACTAGCTTCTTGAGTAATCCGCGCGCTTCCTCGCTTACCTTGCTTTACTTACGCGGAAAAGTCCCACTATTTATGCCTGTATGTACCTATCTGTGAGAAGAATAAGTAAACATTTGATGACAAAAGGTAAAACATATATATTGGATTGTTGATAGCAAGTTGCACTACTAGACTGCGTGTCTGCTTCCCTGCACCTGAGTTGTAAAGGTAATGGCAAAAATTTTACGGCACTTCATATCATGATGATGATGCTTCTTCCAACGAACTCATAAAGATTACCAATGATATGTCATGCGTAGTATGTAATGGATGATTACAATTTATTATCAAAAACACGTCATATATTTAAGATTATAAAGGAGGTGTTACTACTGTTAAACAGTTTCAACTTTGTAGTTAAACAAGTTATCGCACAGGTGCCCAACTGTCCATTTAACTTATCATCCAACTTATCGCATTGCCTAAAGAAATATTTTAAATATGTATTATAAAATACGGTAAGTACGTAAATATCTTTATTGACTTTGTCGATAATTCATCATCACTGTGTGGGTATTGCTACCAATAATGTAAGTGCAATGTAAGCATAAAAATTACAATACTAGTCAGTGGAGTACAAGGTTGATCAACTGTAAAAACTGAATTCCCGAAAAAACCTAAAAACATTTTAGGTTTTTTTCTGTTTATATTTTGAGAACTGCGTGGAGAAAATAGTGAAGATACATGTGAGCCACAGCATAAATATAGTGCCGTAATATCAATAATTGAGTTATTATCCCAACACTCTAAAAGTCTATTAGGGGTTTTGAGTGAATTAACCACAACCCCGGCAACAGCAGCACAGTGATAGTGTTGCCTGAAAGTCTGAAATTCATAAAAGAGTTATGATTGCGTAAATCTCTGGCACTTAAGCAAACTTCCTATTATCATCGTCAATGACTTAATTGAAACTGCAGGCTGTATGCATACCTACTACTACTACTTGAGTCAGCAGAGTGTAGTGCAAAGCGGTAATAGGTATTACATAAGCGGAGACTTGAAACCATAAGTAGATTACCATGTTAGTTTAAAGCCTATTACCGATAATACGGGAAGCGGAAATAGTAAAGCAATAAAAAAGGCACCAACAAGCGTAGGCAAACGATGAGAAGAAGAGTACAAAGTGATCAAGAAGCCTAAGGAAAACAAAGTGTGCACACGTTAACACCAGCATAACATGAATGCTCTGCATTGGCTGACACATTTTTACTTTTGAACCCATTACACCATGTTGTGAGGGAGAGGAGGAGGATATAATAGATGTGCACTTTTTTATATTTTGCTATCTTTCAGTAAACTTTATCAGCGCATGTGTTCCATTTTTTTCTCTCTCTGTATTTACGACAAGACGGAAAGCAACGGTTTCCAGTCAATTAAAGATGCAGAAAGGCTAAAACCATGTCAGCGAATAACGCAACAACTCGTATATCTCTGTTGTTGAAAAGTTATTACTATTATTAGGTTGATATGCAATTCATAAAATATTTTGCCTTGGCCTTTAGCCTTTTTGCTTGCTTTAGGTCATCGTCAGTGTCATCGCCAACGTCATGGTGTTGTTGTTGTTGTAGAATGCGAATTATTCAATAAATATAAATGGCAGAAATATGACAAATGTAAAATAATGAATTAAACCTAAAGCAAAGTTTCGTAATTTCTTATTTATCCACAGGCCCCAAAAAAGCAAATAAAGCTTGTAATAAAGCAATGCTGTATAAATAGCGACTTTAAAATATAAAAAATAATAATAATTCATTGAAAATAAACATAATGGATAATATATATATATATATTACTACATACCCCAAACCAATGTGTCACCTTTGTACAACCGAAACCGAGCAAATCAAGTGAAAAGAAGCAGAACCCAACCAAACGAAAATCAAAAAGGAATACAAAATCAAATATTATTATTATATACATTAATTACAAAATAAAAAATTGTAATGCTTTTTTACTTTAAAAAAGCGACAAAAACGCTGTAATATAATTCAATTGACCTGTTAATGATTTAAATTAAAGTGATGAATGATATAAATAAACAGTTTACATTTTTTTCTTTTATGCATCAAGATTAACAAAAGGCGTGAGCTTTAAAACTTGTGCTATCAGAATTACTACCGCATTATCTCCGTTAAAATTTAAAATTAATATCAGTGATAATAGCATTAATAGCATTCATGGTCTTTTTTTAATCAATGCTGACGATTAATGCACCTTCCGTGGTCTAGACTTGAAAATTGTAGCAATGATTTGACTTTGACTGTGAAAAAATTCTATATTCTCCTCTAAACCCAGCACACTTGTGACCATTGACCATGTACGTACCTACAAAATATTATATATTACATTATGCACTTGTCGTAAAAAAATTGTCTTCAAGTTTCATTATACATATATAAATCTCGTATAATGTTATGAGTTTTTTTTCTTCACGCACTTGATGACATCAGAACCAGAACATTGTTGAAGAGACATGTACACTGCACAAAAGAATAAAAGCATAAAGTCTGTGCAGAGCATATTTATGTGCGAATCTGAGGAGAGTCACAATATTTTTATCAGTTTTAGAAACCGTTGCCTGGTTGTATAACTGCAAAACTGCAGCAATAAAAATGTCGGTGAGTCTCTACTCTACATTGACGGACACGCATGACTACCATGCTCGTCCGAGTTCGTGTGAACTACACAGGATACCATGAAATGCAACCGGTCACACACTATTACTATATATAATCCTGTAACCATATTCTGTAACGCACAATCAGCAGCAGCGGTAGTAGTTGTGACAAAAAACTGAAGTTTACAAGGAAGAACTTTTTCTTCTCAATGTAAAATATTTTTTTTATTTGCTGCAGTCACCATCTTTTTGTGACCTTTTTGTAGTTTAGTAAAGAAATGCAAAGGACCAGAAATAACTTGCTGAGTTGACTTAATTTTTGGGGGAGTATCTCTGTCAGAATCTGCAACTCTAGCTTGTATATATCTTTATGTGCGTGGGTAACAATATAAAACTTTGTAAAAGTTCTTTAGACGGCTTTGCAATAAAAAATATATTTCAATTTTACTATCATTGACTTTGCGGTTCTGGTTCATTTGAAGTAAATTCGCAAGACGACCTTCATCATCAATGTCCGAAAAACTCTTTATTGTTCTTTTAAATAATTGACAATCAACGTAGATGCACATGACAGTATAAACGTATGTAAATATAGTCACAAACAAAAGAATAGAGTAAATAAGACATCTTTTTTAAAAAAAAAAAAACTTTAAATAGACCAATAAAATTTTTCACCATCCAACGTCAACAGATATAAAACAAAGTGTTCAAAAGAGATAGCATAAATACTTACTATGAAACTACTACATTGTAAAACTTTATCCTTTTCTAAACCTAGTACAGTTGCAAATATTACACCTATGAACATGCATAGAGAGCACTTTAATGGCCATCGTATCATTTCTATTGGTCAAGTGAAAAAAAAACTAAAGCCAGACGAACATAATATTAAAGGGTGCGCTTACAATTTTTTTTATCCCTGATGCATCCAAATACGCG
>JAHZMT010002812.1:0-13531 GCA_027743785.1 Sinhomidia bicolor
CCAAAACTTGCATATTCATTTTTATTTTGTTTGCTCTTTTCGTGTTGTAATTTTTTATAATTGCAGACGTGTATTCACACTTTAATGCGTGCATTAACAGCCAATGGAATTCCTCATAGGTATGCTTTAATCATGACATGAGTATTTTGAATAGCTGCTAAAATAATTTTTGCTGGATGATGTGTAAAGGGAGATGAGAATGAATCCTAAAGCCATATCAGCACATCAAATGTTTGGCAAATTGGACATTGCTACAAACGATTGGACTGATGGCATATTCTCTGCTCTTTGGAGAAAAACTTTAAAACAAGATAAAAAATCTCAAGGTACCGAAGCTACTGAAACCATAAAATGGACAAATGACATACCGCCAAAATGCATACCGTATCGGCATTTTATTAAATTTGTTTCACCATGATAATAGGGGGACATATATGGCTCGTTCTTGATGGCCCTGTAGATGCTGAATGGATCGAAAATTTAAATTCAGTACTCGATGATAACAAGGTAAACATATTGTAGGCACTTGAAAGTTCCAACATGGAACCTTGAAGAGCTAATTATAACACCAATGCATACTTGTATTCCGTCTTTTTCTATTAACAGACACTAACTCTTGCAAATGGGGACCGATTACCCATGTCTTCAACATGTAAAGTGATCTTCGAACCTCATAACATTGACAATGCATCCCCTGCAACCGTTTCAAGAAATGGAATGGTAATACATATTTATTTCTGACTCTTATACCTACCGCGATCAATTAAATTTAGAATTGAACTCTTATTGTTAAAAAAATACTCAGGTGTATATGAGTTCATCGGGATTAAATTGGAACCCTTTAATTGAAGCTTGGCTTCGTAAAAGAGACACACGAACAGCGTCCATACTGCGACATTGTGTAGACAGCACATTCTCCAAAGTTTACGACTGGTCCAGACAAAATCTTCACTTTAAAATGCCCATTTTAGAATGTAACATTGTTTTTCAGGTAATAATCCTTCTCCAAGCTTTCTTTACTTTGCTACGAAATATATGTGGAAGAGAAGAATATTAAATGTTGTACGATAAGCTAAAATGTAGTGCTCTTTAATTAGATGCTGACATTACTAGAAGGCCTTCTTCCAAAAGAAGAACCTGTTGAGCCGATAGACCCTTCTGCTCTGGTCAGTCCAGAAGCCCGAGCACCCACGAACACAGAAAAGAAAATAAGTGAAGTTGGCATTGTGCGCCTTTACGTTTTCTGTTTATCCTGGAGTATCGGCGCCTTCTTGGAGCAGGAAGATAGAGTCAAACTTGATGGATTTCTCCGTGACGAGTCCGAGTTCAATTTGCCCCTTCCCAAACCAACTGGGGATGCATCTGGAGATACGTTATTTGACTATGTCTTGAAAGGTGAAAGATGGTATCCCTGGTCAAAGGAAATTAAAGAATCCCTTTTGCCAGAAAACTATCTTAATGAGCTATTTACATTTATGGTTCCCAATGTGGACAACATACGGACAAGCTTTTTAATTGACATTGTTGCCAAACAGGTATAAAAGGCAGATTTATACTTACATGCTCTACTTTCACTTTTGATATTAAAAGTCAAAGCGCATAAAATTTATTTCAATAGGGCAAGCCCGTGCTTTTGATTGGTGAACAAGGTTCCGCAAAGACATTGATGATTGACACCTACACAAAAAAAACTTACAATCCTGACGAACATCTTGTCAGAGTGGTGAACTTTTCTTTTGCCACAACCCCATTTCAGTTTCAGAAAACTGTGGAAAATTACATGGAAAAGCGAGTGGGTAGCACGTTTGGGCCACCAGGTGGCAGAAAAATGACCATGTTTATTGACGACATTAACCTCCCAGAAATAAATTCATGGGGGGATCAAGTTACGAATGAAATTCTCAGACAAATGATGGAAATGAATGGTTTCTACAATTTGGAGAAACCGGGAGAGTTTACAAATATTGTTGACGTGCAGTTTATCGGATCCATGATTCATCCTGGAGGAGGTCGAAACGATATTCCTTCAAGATTAAAGGTACACTAGCAAATGCAGAATTTTGTAATTAAAACATTGAGAAAAAACCGATTCTCATTTTATATTTCAGAGACATTTTTCCATATTTAACTGTACTCTACCAACTGACGACTCGATCGATAGAATTTATAGAACTATCGGCATGGGTCATTACAACGTGAAACGAGGTTTTACCGATGAAGTTCGGGAAATAATAGAAAAACTAGTTGGTCTAACAAGACAGTTGTGGAAGTCGACAAGGAAAACTTTGCTACCCACCCCGGCAAAATTTCACTATATTTTCAATTTACGGGATTTATCTCGTGTGTGGCAAGGGATGATCGGAACTCTGTGCACGGTCATTGACAGTGAAAGATCAGTACTCAAACTGTGGATTCACGAAGTTACTCGGGTATTCACTGACAGATTTGCAGATACAAAGGATAAGCAATGGTTTGACTCGGAAGTATGTGAGCTCACCTCATCGCTTCTTGGAAAAAAGTATGTGGAAATGGTGAAGAATGTTCCGTTATTCAGTGAGCTCACCTCATCGCTTCTTGGAAAAAAGTATGTGGAAATGGTGAAGAATGTTCCCTTATTCGTTGACTTTATGAGGGACGCGCCAGAGCCCACAGGAGAAGAAGGGGAGGATGCTGATGTGGAGCTACCCAAAGTTTATGAGCCTGTGGAAGATCTAGAGCAATTGAAAGAAAGGCTGCTTATGTTTCTTGCACAGTACAATGAAATTGTTCGCGGTTCTCCAATGAACCTTGTCTTTTTTCCGGATGCAATGGCTAATTTGGTGAAGATTTCTAGAATTATTAGGAATCCGGGTGGCAATGCTTTGCTGGTGGGAGTTGGAGGAAGTGGAAAGCAGTCGTTGACTAAATTGAGTGCATTTATTGCGGGCTATCAAACATTTCAAATTGCTTTGACAAGGTGCATTGTATCTTCTTTCTTCATGATTAGTATTCTAGTTTAGTGTTAAAATTTGTAAACTACGTAAACTTATATTTCAACAGGTCTTATAATCTGAGCAATTTTCTGGAAGATCTCAAGTTACTTTATCGTACATGCGGGGCTCAAGGAAAGGGAACAGCTTTCTTGTTTTCTGATCAGGACATAAAGGAAGAAGTATTTTTGGAGTATCTCAACAATGTTCTTTCCTCAGGTAGCAGCAATACATGAATACATGTCGTCGTGATGTTGTCTTATGTCATAGGTATTATGCTTATTCTTTATTTTAAAATGACTCAGGTGTAATTGCAAACTTGTTCAATCGAGATGAACATACTGAAATCATTGCCGAATTGACTCCAACCATGAGACGAGAAATGCCCAAAAAGCAACCAACACCGGAAAATGTTCTTGCTTTCTTTATACAGAGGATGAAACAAAACCTTCATGCAGTTTTATGCTTTTCACCAGTACGAAAAACCAAAATACGTTCTATGTTCTCATTGAGAGAAACTTAACTAATATATACAATAAAATGCTTATTTAAAAGGTGGGAGAAAAGTTCAGAAACCGAGCCCTCAAGTTTCCAGCTCTGATCTCCGGTTGTACCATAAACTGGTTTACACCATGGCCTAAAGATGCCTTGGTCGCTGTAGCGGAGCATTTTCTCCAGGATTACCCAATTGAATGTTCACCGGAAGTGAAAACCAATGTCATTCAAATATTGGGTTCCGTGCAAGATTCCGTGGCTGTTGTGTGCACGGATTATTTTCAACGGTAAAAATTCTTATATATGAGATCAAAGCTACTTAAAACAACACAATTTGTATTTTAATTTAGAATGCGGAGATCAGCTCATGTTACCCCAAAATCCTACCTCAACTTCCTTGCCAGCTACAAGGCAATTTATTCAAATAAGATGACAGATTTAAAAGAGTCAATTTTACGATTGGACTCTGGTCTGCTCAAGTTAAAAGAGGCTGCAGAGTCAGTGCTAGTTTTGAAAAAGGATTTGGCAAAAATGGAAACGGAGCTTCAGGCGGCGTCAGTGGAAGCTGAAAGGGTTTTAGCCTCTGTGCGAGAACGAGCTGAAGAGGCCGAGGGTATTCGGAACAGAGTTCAAAAAAGCAAAGAAATTGCAGAGAAGCTTGTCACTGAAATAGGTATAGAAAGAACAATAGCAGAGGAGAAATTGGAAGCTGCCAAGCCGGCCTTGGAGGAAGCTGAAGCAGCATTAAATACTATTCTACCAGCGCATATCGCTACAGTGAGAAAATTGGGACGACCCCCGCATTTGATCATGAGGATTATGGACTGTGTGCTAATTTTGTTTCAGAAAAAGCTGCATCTGACATTTCCAGATCAGCAATTTTCATCCCCAAAGCCATCTTGGCAGGAAGCATTAAAGGTAAGATCAAAACATGTCATATTAGAATGCTACAGATGCTGAATATTGTACAATTATGTTGTACGTCAATATCTAAGATGATGGCCAGCACCACGTTTCTACTGTCTCTTCAAAACTACCCAAAAGATGTAATAAACGAAGAGATTGTTGAACTTCTGGAACCTTATTTTCGAATGGAGGTATTCAAATCTTCCCAGATTCTCCATTGGTTGCTGATTAGCTTTGTAGAATTGAATTTGGACTATCGTTTTTGCTAAAAGGATTATCAAATGGAGGATGCTCAGCGAGTTTGCGGTGACGTCGCAGGTCTACTTTCATGGACAAAGTCAATGTCATTTTTCTTTGGAGTAAACAAAGAGGTGCTTCCGTTGAAGGCTAATCTGGCACTCCAGGAGGGGCGACTTAAACAGGCCACGTCTGATTTGGCACGTCTTGAAAATGAATTGGTAGAGAAGAAAAATGAGTTGGATGTTGTAAAAAAGGAATATGATGCTGCGTTGGCGAAAACACAGCAACTTACCGATGCCGCAGATGCTTGTCGAAGAAAAATGAGTACCGCAATGGCTCTGATTGATGGATTGAGTGGAGAAAATAAACGTTGGACAGAACAGAGGTAGGAGACAATATTTTTGAGCAAAGTATTTAACTTTTGGAAAACTATTTAATTTTTTATTTTACATTACACAGCAAAGAACTTGGAGTACGAATGGGGAGGTACATAAACATTTGATTCACATAATTTACTGGTTTTGTTTTCGAATTAAAAATAATTTTGGTTTTATGCAAACTTGAAGACTGGTTGGTGACATTTTGATATCTGCATCTTTCCTCTCATATTCCGGTCCATTTAACCAAGAGTTTCGTGGCATTCTCATGAAACAATGGAATCAGCTTATTGAAGACTTTAAAATTCCACGAACAGACAATTTTACAGTATTATCATTGATGGTGGAGTCATCTGAGGTAAAATTGAGATATGATTAATGCTCACTATAGGATTGTTTATCTCATCTTTATATTTGCGAAATAAGGTATCCTCAGAGGTAATCCAGACTATTTACTCCTTTTTATTCAAATGTTGAAAAATTATTCCAAAGTCTGACGTGTACAATAATAATAGGGCTCACTTGTGGATGACGAAGATCTAATTCGAGTGCTGAGGGAAACAAAGGTTACGGCAGAGGAAGTAAAAGAGAAAATAAAAGTTTCTGAAGAGACGGAAAAGAAAATTAGCATAGCGCGTAATGAATTTCGCCCCATTGCTAGTCGAGGGAGTGTGCTCTACTTTTTGGTTGTAGAAATGGCAAAAATTAACATGATGTATCAAACATCTCTGAAACAGTTTCTTACCTTGTTTGACAACTCGATTAAAAACTCGGTTAAGAGTGCTAATGTTGATGAGAGAATAGTTAATGTTTTGGATAGATTGAATTGGGAAGTTTGGCAATATGTCCAGCGGTCCTTGTTTGAAAAGGATCGGTTTTTATTTACGTTGTTGATGGCCCTTAAAATTGATTTGTATGACAAAAGTATTACACATGAAGAATTTATGGTGCTGATAAAAGGTGGGGCATCCTTAGACTTGTCTGCTGTACAACCCAAGCCGTTTAGGTGGATTTCGGATGTTAGTTGGTTGAATTTGGTGGAGTTGTCCAATTTAAAACGGTTTCAAAACATTCTCATAGAGGTACGTATATGCGTATATGCGTACATAAACGTAAAAATTTTACAAAGTTGTAGTAATAATCTATTGACCCGTAAACTACTGAAACTTTTAAATGTTGTTTTATGCTTCAAGGTTTCTGAGAAAGAGTTGGAATGGAAAATGTGGCAGGAAACGGAGGCTCCAGAATCTGTTACCATTCCATGTAATTATTCAGACATGGATACTTTTCGAAGACTGTTGTTGGTTAGGTGCTGGTGTCCAGATCGTACTTTACACATGGCAAAAGCTTACATTACAGGTATGTCGGACAAGAATGGTAGTTAACCGAAGGTAAAAATGAGAAAAGAACATTATATTATTTTCTTTTGGTAACAGATACTTTGGGTTCTGATTTTGCTGAAAGCAAAATTCTTGATTTGGAGAAAACTTGGAATGAATCAGATGAAATGACACCACTCATTTGTATCTTGTCCATTGGCTCTGATCCAACGTTGGAAATTGAAAATCTGGCAAAGACAAATGGTTATGCTATCAAAGTAAAACAAGGACTTGATTATTTCATTACTGTTACATAATTTATGTTATCACTGTGTCTAGTGGAACATTTTTGCCAATTATTTCAATTAGGTAGTTTCAATGGGTCAAGGACAAGAAGAGCAGGCAAGGCAGTTTATTACAGATTCCACAGTTTCCGGTTCTTGGCTGTTGCTTCAAAACTGCCATCTTTGTTTGCCATTTTGTGCTGAAATCATGGATTACCTAACAGAATGTGCACATGTCAATACAAATTTTCGACTTTGGTTGACAACAGAGTGTCATAAAGAATTCCCAATAGGCCTTCTTCATTCAGCAATTAAATTCACTAATGAAGCTCCTCAAGGGGTTAAAGCAAGTTTACGGCGGACTTACCAGGCGGTTAATCAGGTGTGGTTATTGGACAATTTTTAGTTGCAGACAATTTAGTACTTTAAATAATTAGAAATTGATCATGAAATTTTTAGGATTATATGGAGTTCTGCTCGTCAAAGTACTGGCCAGTTTTACTTTACACTGTTGCCTTTCTCCATGCAATTGTTCAAGAAAGAAGAAAGTTTGGTTCTTTGGGATGGAACATTTGCTATGAGTTCAATAAAGCAGACTTTTCAGCTAGTGTGCAGTTTATTCAAAATTATCTCGAAGACATGGATCCCAAAAAGGTACATTAAATTCATTGGGAGAGACCGAAATACTCTTACTTGTTTGGAGTTAATCGGCTGGGCACTGACTATTTATGTCAGTCGTTTCTTCTCAAATTACATACACATGCATACATTAAAAGCACTAAATAATCGACAAGCGGTGCAAGGGCAAATATTCTAAGCTCAAAATATTTTTATTTCATCAGCCATCAATTTCATGGGCTACTGTATGCTACATGCTCGGTGAAATCCAATACGGTGGTCGAGTGACTGATGATTTCGATAAAAGACTGCTGAATACGTTTACATCTACATATTTCTGCCCCGATTTATTGCACGGACATTTTGAGTACTTTAAAGGGTATAAAGGACCAATGACACGTAATCTCATTGTGGTTAACGAAATTATCAACGAGTTACCTAACGTTGACTCGCCAGAGGTTTTCGGCTTGCATTCGAATGCAGATATCACGTTAGTTATACAAAAGTATCATTCTTTAATATGTTACTTAACTAATATTATCTGTAATGAACAATCTGTACTGATTTTAAAGATATCAAATCAATGGCGTCAAAAACATCTTTGATGCCATTCTTGGAGTTCAGCCAAAACAAAGCGGAGGCTCGTCAGGGGGCGAATCAAGAGAAGCTGTGGTGTCGCGAATGGCAGAGGAAATGTTAAAAAAGCTTCCTCAAACCTATATTTCTTTTGAGGTGCTTTGTTTGTCAGTTAAAGAGCATTGCGTTTCGAACATGTTTTCTTGCGTACACAGTTAATAAATTCCGAAACCGTAGGTAAAAGAGGCGTTGACCCGTCTTGGCGCTCTGCTTCCGATGACAATTTTCTTGAGACAAGAACTGGACAGAATGGGACGTGTGCTTAAAAAAGTGAGAACAACACTCCAGGATTTAAAACTCGCTGTAGAAGGGACAATCATAATGAGCACCGGTTTACGGGAGGCTTTTGATGCAATGTATGATGCGAGAGTTCCAGAGTCGTGGAAAAAGGTACCTTGAATGCAATGAAAAGGGAAAGTCTAAATTTATATTGTGAATTTTTAAATAATTATTCTTTGCAGATTTCCTGGGACTCTAGTACCATTGGCTTTTGGTTCACAGAGTTGCTTGACAGGTATGAATACTTGATACTATGAATATTTCAGCATTTGCATTTAATGAACGTCTTTGCAGACATACCCAATACAAAGGCTGGCTAGCAAACGGGAAACCAAAGGTGTTTTGGATGACTGGATTTTTCAATCCACAGGGATTTCTGACTGCAATGCGACAAGTAAACTTTTTGGATACAAAAAATTGTTCAAATTTTTAAACTGAGCTGAGAATTATTATTTTTATACTTGTTAGGAGGTTACTAGAGCTCAGCGTGTAAAGGGTTGGGCTCTGGATTCAGTTGTGCTACAAAACGTTGTTACGCGTTTTTGGAAAGAAGATATTCATGAATCTCCAGCAGAAGGTTTCATTGCAAGCAAACTAATATTTTAAAATACATATTTACAACTATTTAATATTTGGTGTATAAAAACAATGTATAGGCGTTTACGTACATGGCTTGTTTGTGGAAGGAGCCTCCGTGGAAAGGAAAACTGGGAAATTGGTGGAAAGCAAACCGAAAATTCTTTATGAGCCTGTTCCAGTCGTGTTTATTTTTGCAGTAAACACAACACTTGGAAAGGATCCTCGACTATATGAATGTCCAATTTACCGCAAACCAAAGCGGACAGATATAAATTACATTGGATCCATCGACTTTTTAACTGATTATAATCCGAGACATTGGATCTTGAGAGGAGTTGCATTACTTTGTGATATAAAGTAACGGGGCATTGTGAAACATACAACGAATGTAATTTATTGGTGCGTTTGTAAATTCTAAAGAGAAATTACAGCAGGTAATGTTTAGGTGTGAAAAAGATGCAAATAACTTTTCAAAAAGGTCTTAAACTGTAATGCAGACAGTTATAACCAATAGTCATGATTAGTGCTTTATTAAACACAGCAAATCATTATTAAATTTAGTAACAAGTTAGGAAATATTTGCCTCAAATAAAAATTTAAATTTAACCCTTGAGCACCTGAAAAAGTTGCGTTAGATAATTCGGTAGTGTGTCCCAAGGATTGTCGTCAGGCTTGCCTGAATCGTCAGTGACATAAATGAAGCCCACACAGGATTTCATATTAGTCACAGCGGCTGTGTCAAGAGTTTTAATGTTGTACGGCAGAATACTCACACTAGTTCGACCCTTGCCATTTGTATTTTGGGAGCACATCAGATCATTAGTTGGAAAGCCTGTGTCAGTCTCGAAAATAACAATGTTGTCCACTGTGTCAAAGTATCTTGGAATAGTTCTTGTTCCAGGATTGCCTACCGTATATGTAAAACCTTGAGACTTTGCATACGATCCAACCGTCTGGTAATATCGGACTTTTCTGCTGTCGTCATCGAATGCCATTTCGTCAAAGAAAATACCGGTTGTGTTATAAAATTGCTTCCAACGGTTAATTTCTGCTCTTACTGTTGACTGACTCTGTCGCGTGTAATTCGTGCGCACGTAACCTAGCGTGCTAATTCCCGCCGCGTGAAGTTCTCGGATGCTATTAACGTAATCAACGTTTGGTTGTGATCCCCCGGGACCACTGTTTACGTTAACTATTGCCCACGTTTTAATTGGATATGCTTTGTACGCGTCATATAACTGCTTCCAGGCATTTCCCCCGGAATTCGTTTTTGGATAGATGTACAACGGAATTATTGTCCCAGTATCTGTTCGAAATTCAAATATTTTAGAAAATTCAGTTAGCTCACTCTATCGGAGTTGTTAAATTGGAGTATTTTTTATTTTAAAATTCTATACCTTGAGCGGTACATTGTAACACCAAGAAAAGGAAAGGTAACACAGTTTTTTGCCAAATCAGTTCCATATTTTTACCAGATTGAACAAGAGCTCGTTTCAGAATTACTGCGCGCCTCAACTTTTTATAGAAAAGTATTCAGCATATATTTAAAAACAAGCAATTAAGCTAACCACATCACACCATCATTACCACAAAATCCTTGCCATTTTTGACAAATTCATTAAATGACTCTATTATTATTTTGTTAGAAACCCAATGTCGCGGTTTAGAGCTCGATATTTAAATCTGCGGGGTTAATAAGGTTAACGGTTCTAATGAGGAAGATGAGAATTCAATAACATGTTTTTTAAGTAATAAGGAGTATGTTTTGTCAAAATTATTGGTAAATAAGATTAACTATGCAGAGGTGTGCAAAGAATATATTATGATGATTTTATTCAATATATGGGAAACATATGTAACCACTTTATTACGCACGTACTACACCACAAAGCATTTGTGGCAGTTACGAGAAATAACCACTACGAAAGGAGGGCAAAATATTTTCATGTCAGAAAGTTGGAACGAACGAGCAAAAACGGCATAATCATATAATAAACATAATATATACGTCAGAGAATTTGCTATAAAGCTTACTTGCCAAAAATAAATGCTTGATTCGACTTGCATTGTGTTTTGCATCTCGTTATTTTCGTTGAACTATTCGAGAACAGTAGTAGCAGCAGCAGGCTGGTTTTTACAATAAAGATTAGTCATTCGTTGTAGGTATTTGACATGCGATCGTCGTAAATTATGCAGAGGCACACACACACTCACACACCTCATTACGTTACAAAATACTAATCAATTGCACAAGTTGATGCGCCATAAAAGTCGACAAATTTAGTTTTGCCATGCACAAAACATCATTAATACGTTGAGTTGAAGAATGGAAAAATTTTAATCCAGGTAGACAAACTAGTTTACGAACACGATACCATAAAATGCTAATTAAAATTAGTAATTAAATGAGTTGTTATTAAAACTATGCGCTCTTTTGGGCGGCACCGGAGGTCCGGGTTGCTTTGCCCGTACAGGTCCCATTGCATTGCTCCTGTGTAGTGGATGATGCACCTGTTGATTCTCCGATGGTATTTCTGTTACAGATGTCAATGAGGATGCCAGTGGAGTTGGGGTGTATCCTTTTCGATAAAAAATTGGCGATGCTGGCTCCGTTCTAGAATAAACCAATGTATACTTTAAATTAATACTTGCCCTGACAAATGTACAACTGCATGTAAAAAATATGCTTAACATATTATAGGAGACACACAATTAGCAAAAATGTTTCATCTTACCCAGACCTGTCATCATCGTCTACTACTGTTTTGGTAATTGGAAACTGCACTATATTTTTCGGGAATCTGTCTAATGCTACTTGTGTTTTACTCATGTCTTTCTCTATTGACCGTAATGACATTTGAATCAAATCCACTTGGTTCTTCATACTGTAAGTTTATAAATAGACGTTTTTTGAATTAATGGATAATGGATCGGTTCGATTATCACTTAAACGACTGTGTATACTCGAGAACATATTGCACATATAATTTGATTTCGCTATTTGTGATTTCCCACCTGGAGACTTTTGAACATATTATAGCTGTAAGGACTATTGTTACTGCTACTAAAGCGGCAACCACGCCACCAACAATGCCTATGATAAGAGTTAGGTCTTTTTTGAGATCCTGCAATTGAATGCATTATACAATAATTAAATAACTCTTCCTTTTAAATTGCACGATATTAGAAATGTAACTACTGACCTCTATATCACTTATCGTTGCCTCATTTCCGGACATATTTCTAAACGTATGCAAATATTTGCAAAATTTTGAAATGGCAAAAGCAACTGTATTAAATCGTGTCGTGTACAATTTCTTCGGGAATGGTTCGTGCGTTCGTTCGACACACAAAAGACTTTTCCGATCAGTGACCGTTTGTAATGCAGAACGTAAAAGCTCTCAATTACCGGATTGTATGACTATCAGTTGAAGCACTGATATTTTTAATGCCTGCTAATATGGTGCACATTGTTACTCGACATTGTCAGATTTTATTAGTTATTTGTGATGCAACGCACCAAGCGAAAATATGTACATAGCTATCATCACGTAGCGCAAATGAGTTCAGGAAGGAGTAATAATAACATTTTAACTTTTTTCATATCTGTTCAATATAACGCTTTTCTGATAAGTGAGCAAATGAATTTAATGATTGACGATGTTGTTGATGACGCTGTATCAAACAAATCCGCTGGAGGTTTTACTGCCAAGATAACCGATGAATAAAAAGCAAAGAATTTACAGAAGGATTAAGAGAAAAGTGGAACTTTTTGTTTCCACAAATAAACTTGTGATAAAATATTTCATGGCGTAATATACTATTATTTTCTAGTTTATCTGTATAGTTAACCCCCTTATAAGCAGCCGCCGTATCTGTGAGAGCAGATAATTACATCACATTTATTCTATCCAACTTACTCTAATAAAAATTCCATTTTGATAATGAAATCCGTTATATTGCCCTCGTCATTTCCTCATAATGAATGTTAAGGGCAGCAAATGAAATGGTGATATAGCATTCGAATGGCAAAGTTTACATATTTTAAATACATACCTAATAATAGTTTATTAATAGGCAGGCGTGGGTGGATAATATTGCAGGTGAAATTGTTTTTCAGTTCGGAAACAGACGAATATTTCAACTTGTTTAAAAATTAATTTCTCTACAAAATGATCCATAAAAATTTACATTAACATAGAAAAAAGCAATTAAAAGAGAAACGTGCACAGCAAACCCAAAACTATGCCAAAATGCAAATTATTTCAGGTAATTAAGTCAAAAGAACCTCAGAACCAGACCAAATGTATCCGTAGCATGTCCAAAATAAAAAATATAACGCCTTTTGCATAAGTTATTTAACTGCCGGTATATGGTATACCAAACCACCAAACCGTGCATAGAAGCATATAGCATATCTCAAATTCCTCAAATTTGTTCAATAAATTGTACCCATAATACCTTTAGTAATGACATTTTGTTAATATGTGCATAAGTTTACTAGAGGTTTTGTCTGAAAATTTGGCCCATATACACAACATTCTAACTGAGTGAATAGAATCCATTGAATAGAGTTCAGAATTCAAGTATAGTATAATCCAGGATTAATGAGCAAGAATGTTTGAGCATAATCTCTTCAAAAGAGTCGTTAACATTTTGGGCCTAGAAAATATTAATTTCTATAAAGTTAAATACATGTGACTATGACCATAAGCGCTTTTATGCCATCGATTAGAATGAAACGTGTCCATGTCAAAAGCAACTAACCGTAACCATTACGACAACAACCACTACCACTCTTTGCAAAGATGTTTGCTGAAAGAGACAGT
>JAHZMT010002813.1:0-10047 GCA_027743785.1 Sinhomidia bicolor
GAAAAAGACCAGTCTAGCAAATTGTTTCTAGCAAAGTGTAGATCTGACAAATGACTTTCTAGAAACTGACCGAACGCCGTATACATAGAGCTCTGAAAGATGTCGTGAGTCAGTCATCTTGTCCTGGTCATATAAAATTATAGAATTGGCAATTGTAGTAAATATTGCGAATCATCTGAAAATTCTTCTTTTTGATAAGTAGCAGGGCTACTTGTGATTTCTATCAATGTTTGCATTTGTCTGCTTGTCTGTCTGCGCTAAAGCTTTAATATTCTTTCAAGATCGAGTTTCTGCACAAACTCAGCTTCCATGAAGCTCAAACTGACTTGGTCAACTGCAATGGAATGTCGTTGATGCTATTTGCTGGTTTTGAATATGATTCATACTTCTATAGCTAGGTTTTTTCAGCTACGAGAATTGCCTTTTCCGTAATGGTTTTGTAACTTTACTTTAGGTAAAGGGCAGGCTCACATTTTCTTGATTTGCATTGACATCTTTGTGGAGAAAAAAAAGTTAATGACCACGGCCACGGCGTCTAAAAAAAGTCATCCAAGAGATCCACAGATGACCAGATGACGTGAAATGCCAAGAGAAACCATCTGACGAATATTTGAAATCGATTTTGAAGTTCAAATGAGGGTACAATGTTTAGTTCCTCACTGAAACCCAGTTTTATCGCAATACCAAGTGCAATGGTCATAATCTGTGAACGCGATTCGCACGCCACTATGTAGATAAACTCGATTATCTGGTGCATTAATTTTAACTCTAGGATCCCTATCATATCCCTAAACAACAGTCTATAGGACTTTTTAAAAGTTAAATACCTAAATAAGGACATTTAGTAAATGAATATTACGAGTTTTTGGCGGCATTTGGAAAAGGCTAAAAGAAGTATACATTGATATTCATAGCACCTGAACCTAGGAAAGGCTGATGCAGGGTTGTAGTAAAAGAATCGGGCTATCATATTGAACGGACTAATCATTCAAAAAAAGATTGCATTTAATTTTTATTTGAAAGAACAAAGTGGCTGAAAAACCCTGGGGCACCCTTTGTAATAAAATGGAATAACATATTGGGTAAGGGATAACTTTAAACTTTACTTTTAAACATTAGCTACTTCCAGGGCCGTTTTTAAGGGGGCAGCTCACCCTCCTAACTTCGAAAACTCATAAAATGAAACTACGAAATTACATGCAAAATCATATTTCTTCAATCATTTCTTAATTAAAATAGAATTTCAAATTCGACCGTTCAGAACATTATTTTTTGGTTTCTCTAATTATTGTATCAAGTTTAGTTGTGTCGTACATTCGTGATTTACACCTATATAAGTTGGGAAATAGCAAAAATCAGCAGCTTTTATTTCAGTTTTAATGGATCCGCAGTTTAAAAATTCTGAAGTTACAAATTTTCTGCTCGCTTTACTTGCCATTCCCTACTTGAATAAGATTTTTCTTATTTTACGCAAAATTGGATTTCTATTTTTATTGCATTAAATAATGGAGTATTTTTATAAGTCAAGTCGATGGTCTTGCCCCTCCCCAGACCTCTGGTCTGGTTAACCTTTAGTGGCTACTTCTTTTCCGAATTTTCGTTTCCTTAAATAATCAATGGTAAAAATTAGAATGTAGCATAGCATAGTGACAGAGATTATCTGCTTTAAGGATGACAAAGGAATAAATGAAGCAGTAAAACTCATTTCATGTTTTCCAAAAGGCTTGTTCTCTTTTCTTTATTCGCAAATATAGCATTCTCTTGAATAAACAAAATGATGACGATGGCTCAAGAAGAGTAGCATTTAATAATAATTAAAAGTTATACATAATAATCATAATAATAATAATGGACAACAGGACAGCATAAGAACGAAAATCATACTTTTTACTCTTTTTTCTCTTCAAAACTGTACACGCAGAGGATTTTCTTTGATTTTTACTTTTTTTCTTTTTCTTTTTACCTGAGAGGACGTCAAGACAAGGAGTTTAATAACTGCAACAATAACTTTAATTGATAACCATATTATGATACTATTACTTTTATGCGTAATATCACCTAAAAATAAACACGACGACACATTGGTCATCTTTCTTTATCTGACTATTTATATAATTTTACAGTATGTATAACAGTAATAATAATTAGACTTTAAATACTCACAATATTACTCAGTTTTCCTTTCCCTCATCGTCAGCAATAGTCAGCATAGCACATCTAACTTATGCTTGCATAATAACGGTATTCTAATAATAGCTAATAACGGTACAACACAACCTATACTAATAATATTATGCAGTTTGCTTTTGAATAATATTCTATTATCTATACACACACAGTTTCTACGTACGTTGTGGAAACTACAGAAAAGAAAATAAAAATCGAGCAACAACGCGATGCTTCCCTTTTTGTATCGTCGTGAAGCAACTTTCCAAAATAATAATAATAATTGAATGAGTGCTACATCTCTAATAATATATACTCACCATTAACAATAATGACTAATGATAAACTGATATTTTATTTTTGTTTTGTTTTGTTTGAAAGATTCTTATTACACAATTGATATTAATTACATGTTCGTAGCATCGTCATTCATTGCCTTTTCTTCTAGCCTACTAGTAGTTCGACGCTCAACAATAGTTTATTTTTAATAATTAATAATCATATACATGTATATGCATACGCGATCTAACCTTTTTAAGTTCTAGTTAATTACTTGTTTTCATTATTATTATTATTATTATAAGGACGACGAAGACGATGTCGAAGATCGAACAAGTATTCTTTAATGTACTATTTTGTATCACTTGGAATTCACTTTCACGAGACGTGTACGTACGTGTGTATTCGTATTGTTTAGTAATTTGTTTTGTGTGACGACGATCATACTTTGAAAAAACGACCAAACGACGACGACGAGTGAAAAATAAGGCTTAATTAGTAGCAGTATATAAACCCCTAGTTTTAAAGACTAACAACAAAATAATTCATTAAATTATTATTTCTTATACACTTGTTCACTACACGACAAAGGATGATTTTAAAAACAAGCACAAAAAATAATAAAAGTGAAAACAGAACAAGTATAGAATATTATTACATCGTTACAAATCACACGCTCAACTCGACAACCATTTAATTAGCTAATGTAGAGCGGGAGACTCGCCACTTTGCACAGCAACAACAAAATATGCATGGTGTAAAATTAATTGTAAGTAATAATAATAACGATAACAGGTAGAGGTGTATGCAGCTAGCACCAAACAAGCTTGCTTTCTGTATAGATAACTGTAACCATTATCATCATAATTTTACCAAACGAAAAAAAACATGTTCAGAAGGTAAGTGGAGTTAAGCGTGTGCGGTACAAACAAACTCAACATGTTATCTGTCCATCACTAGTTTCCCCAATTTCCCCAACCCTTCTTGGACACATTTGTTTCGTTATACTAAAATTATCAATCCATCGCAGGTCAGGTCTGCTGCTACATGTGTATATCTGAGAGATAAGTATACTGTTTCTTGATTAATCAAACTGAATTTGTAAGAATTACTTGTACAGCTAATTCAAATCGTTATTTCATTAGAACTACTGGTATAGTTGAATAATAGTAGTTTGTATTGAAAGATTCTCTTCCGCTTTCTCCACTTGTGTTCCTAGCCGGTCATCCTCTACTTTGTTCACCGCACTGTACTGCATTGTTTAGAAAATGTTGCTGTTGTTGATGACAACGACAATAAAGAAGAAAAATGGTGAAGAAACTCCGTCAGAATGCGAGCGTTTCGCGGAAAATGCGACGAACCGTTTTCCCTACAGAGGTGGTCGACGGAGGAGACGTTGTTGAATGTGTAATCTGCACAATCATAATTTCATTTGATTATTTCTCATTTTACTAAACTAGGCTGGAAGCACAAAATAGGAATTGTTGTGAGTACAGACGAGTGAGTGCTTTCTGTTTGTTTGGTAGATTCAATTAGCTTACGCGAAACAAGTAGGGTTGTATGTCTGCATACGAAGTATCAAAAATAAGGTCAACTTCTGATTGTGCTGGAATTTTGGGAAGATACTGTTGGCGGTTCATGACTTCAGCGATGAGAATAATCTTCTCGCCCACCACCTCTCCCAAATATGCCCGATTCTGTTGGCGTTCTAAAACAAGCATTTTATGTAATAATACGTTAGTACAATAGTTAGAAGGTAAAAATTTAAACTCTGGTAAACTTGATCTTAGAATCAACTCTTATTGTCATTGTAAGCACCTAATTCGCTTCGAATGCTTTTGATTTCTATCCGGATTGTCCAAACTTCCCAGGGCAGACATTCGGCAGCAAAGGGCCAGTTCACTTTCTTTTTATTGTAAAATTCCAGAGAGATTTGTCCACTTCTCACCCCATTTTCTGTTGTATTGCTAGGATCACGGATCGCCTGGTCGAAAGCACTCACATATTGACTCAACGTCTTCCCTAAAGCGTTCGATGTGCATCTTACCTAAAAAATTTAGGCAGATTATGTATTCACTTTGAATTATAACTATTGAACATGACAGGATATATTTTTTTCATTTCAATATTCTTCTTACATAAGTACAATCAATAAAATCGCAGTCGATGTCCTCGAATCCAGTCGTTCCAATGGAGTACGTCCCCTCTTGTCGGTAGTTAAACTTGCCAAGGGTCCGGTGGAACAGAATTGAATGAAAAATGCAGCTTACCACTTCAGTAACTTGGTGGCATTCTGTTGCCTGTGGGTACACAAAAAATTTCAGACATTTTACATTTTTAACTGGTCACAATATAATAGTACAATGTGGAAACTTGTACACACACTTTTTTACCAATTAAAAAAGTGTATTTATGTTCACTTACAAGATCAAAGGTTTGTGTCCTAGCATTCATATCTACCAACTGTTGTTGCAAACTTCTAGCTCCCTCTGCGAAACCCCGAGGACGTTGTCGAGAATGATCTTACTCAGCAAGCAACTCATAAAAATGTTCGGTAAACCTAACAAACCAGTCGTGTTTCTTCTCCTTCTATTTTAAAATAATCTGTTCTTTTCTTCAATTAACCCGTCACCTACCCACTAAAATTAACTACCACGCCACCGCAGAAACTAACAACAGCCCTGTGCTCGCTCAGTAATTTCCTTTATAATGATACGACTTTCTTTTACTAAAGAAATCTTTTGAAAACTCTTCTTCCAACTTTGCACTCTCACCCTTTTCAACAGCCAGCACTACCCTTTACAAAAGTACCTAACTAACAATATTTATTTGGCAATGATTAATTATTATTATCTCTACCACATGACACCCTCGTCAGCTAATCATCTCCGACTTAAAACTCTTCAATTAAAAAACGTTTCTTTGTCTCTCTCAATCAATCTGAATAAATCTACAATCCCTTTGTTCCCTTCGTACTATTATTTCTCTTTCTATTTTCTCTTGTCTTGATCCAAATCCGCACTCTCGCGTATTTTGAATCTCTGTCGCAAGTACAATTATGAAACTTGTTACTCAATTAGTAAAACTTCACAGCCAAGCAGCATAGCAGCGCAATTAGTCAAACTGATCAACCCTGTGGTCAGCTGACTGGTAAAGAAAACGTCCTTGTTATTATTTTTTTTATCAACTTGCTCGTGAAGGTAGTTTTTTAAAAAAATGAGTTAACAAGCTTGTGCGAACAACTAATGAGTGAGTGTTGTTGTTGTTACCGTTTGAAATTGACAAAGTTGTGCTGATGAAAGAGTTAAGTTGATTGCCTGTTACTGGTTGGTTGTGTACATGTTGCTAGAGATGTGAGTGAACGTTGTGAACTGTTCAGTAAAAATTGTTTTGTGTTGTTGCTTGGTGCATAGTCGGAGGCGAGAGAGAGAGAAGTGCTGTTTGCTAGAGAGTGAGCTTTGCTTTGTAAGATTGAGAGAGTGTCTGCGAGAGTGCTGTGCAGTGTGCAACCTTAAATTGTAGAGTTGTTGACGACGACGACGACGATAAATATGCTGCGCTGCTGTATGCTCGCTTGTTGTTTGCTCCTATTTCCTTTCGATGCTCATATCCTCTCCTAATGCGATCCCTGCCTGCTGTTTTTACCTGACCATCATCATCATCATGACTTGACTTACTTTCTTGTGTAACAACAACGACACGGAGCAGCAGCAGCTTAAAGTTGAGCAAGTATTGTTGTTATTAAATGAGGAGTAGTAGTAGTGGAGGCATTCAAGGGTCACCTTATTATTATACAAAGGGGCACCATTGTGTTGAAGTTGAAGGTCGTTTTCTAAAGGGGATGTGTTGAAGGCGGAAGGGTTTCAAACTGGATGGGAAATTATGTGTTAGGTAGGAGTGTGATTTCTCTTGAGGATGGAGAGTGGGGATGACTCCATCCATAGCTATTAACATGAGGAGAGAGAGCATGTTGTTGGAGTTTTTGTTGGAGAAAAACCATATGTGTAGCTTTAAATGGTAGTTGGGGTCGTTCATGTGCAGCCGCAAGGAAACAACTGAAGGGAAAATACGTGTATGCGTGCTGTTGGGTCAGAAAACAAAGTAGGGTGAGTAGCGTGTGAATGACTTGGTTTCAGTAGAGTTTTGGGGTGACGGTGTAGAATGGAGAATGCAAGCAAGTACGCTTCTCTTCTCCTCCACTGCGTACGCGTACATACAAGCACTACAGCTGCGTTTCTTTAGCGTTTCAGTTTTTTCACACTTGCAATTTAGTTTGTCCGTGCGTCTTTACTTTTCTGGTTATTTTGCGAGTTTACTTTGCATTAATTTCACATCTAAAACATGTCAAAGAAAGCAATTCTTTTAGAATATGCATTTATTTATTTAATTTATTTATTAAAGATTCAATGAAAAATGCATCTTACACAGTATTGTTACACAGTTGACAAAACTGAGAATGATACACCAAAAAATAGGAAAAGAAAAAAGAAGAGGCTCACACTGCCTGTTAAGGCGCAGTGAAAATACAAGCTAATACTGCACGATACTGATTGAACACATGTACCCTTATATAGCTCGAAATTTTGTATTAGTGTAAGAGGATTTTTAATCCGTACTTTATTTAATCCGATGAGTCAGAGCTCGAACGCAGCATGGTGGTGAAACTGCAAAAATTTTATTGTAAACTTCTAAGGATAGTATAGTTGTTGTAAATGCAACTTACAACAAGAATAGTTGCTGTCCATGGAAAGTCAGCCGGTCGGTTGTTGAATGATAGCAAAAATCAGAAAAAAACTGTGAATTCGATTGCAAAAATTAATCTTAAAATCTCCCGAATAATGTTATCAACTACTAGTCATTTGAATCACCTCCAAAATGGCCCTAGTATATTATTCATTCTAGTATGTTCCTAATTTTATTAAGCATGATTATCGCACTCTTGGAAATTGAGTTGTAATTAAAAGTCACAGTATTCCTTTTGCAAAAAGATTTTAAGTTCAAAATGGAATCGATTTTCGATTTAACCAACAGAGACACTGCAATGGTTTGAAACGGACTGACATTTTATGACTGTCCTCAGTTGTTGAGGTATATTATTGTGCATTTGTTTCTTTTTACACTGTATTTTCTCTCTGTTAAACAATTTCAAAATGCTAATGTTTAAGGTCAAATTCATATTTTTTAAAACTATTTTGCTCGCATTCAAATAATCGGTCGCATGAATTTCCATCATGTTTAATTAATCCTACGTGATCCCCGCGCTACTAGACTAAATCCTCATTATCAGATAAATTACTGTTGTTTTGTAGCCGTTCTTATTCTCTGCTTTGTAAATACACTCACAATAACAAACATAAAACTCGACAAAGATCCTTTATTCAACACAGCCATACATTTATAGATTTATGAACCATCATAAATACATTATACAATTTGTTTGAAGAAACTATATTTGTGTTCTTTCATAAGTGCACGGTGCACACATGTGCACATCAGGCAGGAAACAAACGTTGAGTTGCTGCTGCTGCTGAATGCGATGCGACGGCAAGCCAATGAAATGGCATTCAAAGGAAACAAAGCAGAACTAAGCCAAAGAAAGTAGCCAAGGCGAATACGTCATACAATAATACGTACCAAAAAGGTCTAGAAAACCAGGAGTTAGCCCCTTAAAATCTGTCCCAATTCCCTTTAGAAAATCGAGGACAAATCGAGAAATTAAAATGCTGAGAAAGGTTCAATGCCAACTTTAAATTTAACACAAAACCAAGTATCATGTCATCATCACCGTGCAGGCGTAAGTGGTAATCTTCTTGAGAAAAACTTCACATCATCATCCATGGATCGCTGGTCTGTTCTGTGATGAGGATGCGATAAAGTTTCTCGGATAAATAGGTACTTAGGTAGGACACGCTAGGTTTAAAAGCACACATATCTGCTATTGCATTTTGGGGTAGATGACTAGAAGAGAAGACTATGATTCATGTTGCTTATTCAGCTCAGTTCACAAAGAGAAACACTGCTCGTCTTATTCCAACGTTCAAATTTTCTTGTTAGTCAAGGCTATAGACACTATAGACAGGCAGAGAGAGAGTAAAAAGCTTTTTCGTTTGTCATCTCATCTCATCTCCCATCCGTGCATTAAGTGTGAGCAGCAACAGCACAGCATTTACATTGTGTTTCTCAGAAAACATGGTCGGAGAATAAATGGGTAGGTATGCATGTTTAGTTGGTTAGGTTTGTTTGGTTGCTGCTGAGTTGTGCTGAGTGTGTCGTTCGTTGGTGTGTACTGCTTGCACGCGTTAAGTTGCTGACTCAAATGAAATGCCCGACGACGACTACATCATCGTGGCTTTGTAAAAATGAAAACATTTGTACCTAAAGACGAGAGAGAGAGAATGGAGAGAGCTGCCCTGCCTGTCTCCTTCCTGCCATCCCATCATTTCACTTCAAAGCTCCATCAAAAGCATTTCTCTTTGTGTCTTGTTGTCAATTCATTCAACGAGTTCAATGCCAAGCAATTAAGTAATGCCAGCAGACTACCTCTACTTTTTAGGTACAACTTGGAAAACTACAACTAAATGTTATGCACAACAACACAACGTGAACATGCCATGCCGCCACACACACGCAATTTTAAATAAATATTTAGTCTAAAATTGTTTTTAAACATATAAACTTTTTTATTACATTTCATTTTAATGTTTATGTCTACAAAGTAGTAGTAATAGTAATAATAATAATAATCGTCATCATCATATCATTATCAAAGCTTGCTCGTTTTTTAGGATATATAATCATCGGCGAGTACTGTACTAAGTAGTAGTCCAAGCCCACACTCTCCTTTCTTTTTTATGCTTTTCAATAATAGCTTTTCTATTTTATTTAATAAATGCAACAATACAATAATATTTGTTATGCACTAATTGTAACAATTTTAAAACTTTTTTTTCAAAACGATAGTTAACAATAGCAGTCATCGTAAAACCAAAAAAAAAAACAGATCATCTTTTTAAAGAAGCCATCGCGACTTGTTCTTTGTTCTTAAAAAATATATTATCATGCAAGAATGTTGAACGAAATAATCATATTTAGCAGATTATTTTTTAAAAACCTTAGAATAATCAACAGTACAATTTTTAAGTGATATTTAATTAATTATATATCTTTGCTTCGGTTTTAAACAGAAAACTGTTGTTACACAAACTTTTATTATTTTTATGTGTTCTCCTTCATCAGCTATCATTGTCCTTAACTTTAATAAACGTATTTGAATATTATTCTTGTGTTGTGTTGTAAAAGTTATACTGGATCGGATTTTTTTTGGATTGTTTCATTATTTCCTCTTGTTTTTTTTTACCTTGCGTGCGTCCTATCTCTTCTTAACAATTAAACTGGTTTTTGTCATGTCCTTTTTCAAGAAAATAACAATCCTACCTAACACTATACTAGTAGTATATTATTTTATTTATTTAAATATTTTACGACCGTTTCCTGCTCTTCACTTTCCGGCCACACATATGCATTATAGCTAACTAAACTGATAATTTGCTCTCGTAAACACCACAAAACGACGAGAATTATTGGAAAATATGTTATTTTTAA
>JAHZMT010002814.1:0-10105 GCA_027743785.1 Sinhomidia bicolor
GAAAAAAAAATACATTATGTATGAATGACCCTGAACCCTCGAAACTATTTTTGGAGACTGTGATTGCAGCCAAGAACAGACGAGAGTACAAGAGCTCACACCTTTTCTGAAAGTACTGCCAGACGCGATAATTTGCAGGTGAAATAGCAACATTGCATATGTATTTTGTATACTGTACACCTTTCAAATTAACAACTTTTGATTATTTTCCACTGCTATTCATTCATGGAGTAGTGGGATTCGTTGCCCCCTTTTCTAAAAGTTCATTTCCACCACCATCACTTTCCACATGATTGTGATTTCAATTGTCTATTGTGTACGTTGATAATGCTATTGTCATTCTTCTTCTATAAGCGTGACGGAGCAGGAATTATATACATAAATTTTTTTTACAATTCTACTATACCAATGATGATGATGATGGCTAGATTGTACATCTCTAATTTCACCGTGATGCCATAATGCCATTCATTCGATTGCAATATTAAGTTTTGGAGACGATTTTCAAGCGAGAAAAACTTTGCCAGTTTACTTTAAAAAGATTGCTTGATAATGATGATGATGATGATGATAATCACAGACATATGTGTATGCTGTTTACATTTAAGTATGGTTAACATTTAAAGTTTATGTAGCAAACCACCGCAGTATGTACGTAAACTGATATTAAATACATATATTCCCATTTTTCAAAGCATATTTCCGGCTGTTGTTGCTCAAACAGAGAGAGGGTGTGAACTGTGCAAAACACGATAAAAATGATAAACCTGTCAGCAGTAGCCAGCAGCTCAGCTCAGCTCAGTGTGTACAGATTAAGTTTTTGTTGTACATACTTTGCGGACATGTTTTTATCATTAAAATTATATTATTATAATCGCTCCCTCTGCTACTTAAAAGTAAGTAACAAAAAACACACTTTATCCTCCTGCCATTATTACAAGCGTCCATGATTGTCGGCCTCACTATTTTTTTTCCTTCAGAAGTTAGTTCTGTGCAATCCCTCTCTCTCTCCCTCCAACTTTTTAACCTTCATCCGTCCCCAAAAACTCTGGATGAATTCATTGACACCAAAAAACGAACACGATCACCACACCACCATAACAAGGATTAATTTTTCACATTCAAAACTTTTTTAAAAAAGAAAAAACGAATGAATCATCTACTCCAGCAATAACAACAACAATAATAAATAGGTGCACTACCCCCAACCCGCCCCACCATCAAAACTATTATTATTTTTCTATTATTTTTCAGACATTTTTTTCTGTTTCTCTCTCTCTCTTTTTTGGCTTATTATTGATTAGACACGTCTAAAAAAAGTTTCTCCTTTTTCTGCAAATTTCTCTAAAATCAAATTAGCAATGGACACTAACATTATTATCCGTCGTCCCTGTCCCATTCATTCTCAATTTTTTACGGTCTTACTTACTAAAAAGAAATATCTCCGTGTCTGATGTGCAAAGCAAACATTTTAAATTTTTACTGAAAAAAAACAAAACAATGTACATTCAACATTGTCCGTCCGTCCATCCATCCATCCATTAGTTCAACTTTAATTCCCCATGCCATTACATACACATTCATCCCAAGTATACTTGCTAAAAAAATTTATTGTCCTTGGTAGAAATGTAAAAATGACCAGTTTTGGGAAGAAGAAAAAAAATACTAGTACATACATTGCAAACGCAATAAGAATGGATCACGGTACTTGTTACTACGAGACCCACAGGTGATAAGGGATGTGCAGCTGAGGTGAGTGAGTAGGCGGCTCATGTCAAAGTTGTACTTAGGTTAGTTGTCAGTTAATTCGACAAAGGTCATGTAGGAGCTTCAGAGCACAAAACGACCGGTCGGACGGACAGACTGACACAACTTGTTTATAACCGCATCACCAAACCGTAATCCCCAAAAAATTGCATTTACGCTCCCTGCAGTAAGCAGCAGTAGCAGCAGAATTTTAGATTTACTCAAGCAGCAGCATTTTTACAACACGCCGGTCGTTTTTTCCTGATGAAGATGATAACGCTTCATCATCATCATCATGATCATCATAATCATAACGTGATCATTACTCTACCTTCTTCCTAAAAACCAACTAATCTGACTTTTAGCCATTTTCAGTGTGTGTGTGCAAAGGATGAAATGGTAAAATATTTTAAGACGCGAAAAAAGGGGAACGCCAAATAAGCAACCAAGAAAAACGAACACCACCGCCGCCGCACTACCAAAGACAAGAAGCCATGCATGCATGCATGCATGCCAGCATACATTGCATCGTCATCGCTGTCGTTGTCGTAAAAATGCACAAGAGCAAAAGCCTGTGTGCTGCCTTGCCTGACTGCCTAACTTTGAAGGAACAGAGATATACATACATACATATGAAGAACAAAGCTCTGAAAATATGTACCTATAAAAATATTATGTAGGAAGAAGAAGAAGAAGACAAGCATTCCTTCGTTGTGTTTTGGTAGCGTTCATATGCCACGACAAAAAATTTCCATATGCATAATATTTGGGTATAACGATTTGTTGTTATCCCAATGTAATATTTTTTTACTGCCAGTAAATAAATAATGCATGAGCATAAAAACGATCCCACTTTATATTGTTCCCTTGACGCGTTTGACACGGTTTGCTTTTAAATGCCTGTCTATATAAATACCTAGCCATTCTTCTTCTTCGTCTTCTTTTTTTTCTATCTAGTACGCTGCTGTTGTCTTCTGTATTTGCACGTATAACTGATTTTTTTTTGCCTTGCAATTCTCTGTGCTTTGATATTATACTCGTCGGTCGTTGTGGTCGTGGTCGTTGTCGTGTCGTTTATTCTATCTATCTATTTCTTCTTTTTTTTCTTTCTTTCTTACTTACTTACTTGCTTGCTTGCTTTAACTTTACTACGCCTCGTCTTGTAGTTTTTTAGCTTTAGCTTGACCTACATTTCATGCCCGTGTTTTTTCGCTCCTTCAGTTTCACGTTCATGTTATGCGTGTCTGGTATGTCGTTCGTGTATAAGTGTATATATATATATACACACATACCTACATTACAACATGTGTTTAGTGTGGACTACGAAGGATTTGGATATATGTATATTTTTTACAAGGTAACGTAACAGCACAAAAAAGCGGAGCAGCAGCAGCATCAGCATAAATATACCACAACGACAGAAAAAAAACAAAGGCAAAAGAGGAACACGCACACAAGCTCACAGTATAATAAACTTGCTGCTATATAGGCACAAGACTTTGCTTCTTCTTTCCACCCAACTTGTTGTCTTAGCAACAAGCTTCTTTTCTCTCCTCACATCATCATCGTCATCTCATCAACATCCTCTGCAGTAGTAGCAGCAGTAGTACCAGCAACATCTTAACTAGCAGCGGCATGTCAATTCAATGCTGTGCTGCAAATATCACATCATATCATGTCCACAGAAACAAACAATTAGATTAAAGATTTATTTTTCCCTTCCAAACCACCTTCCCATCAGTTTCATCTTCATCATTACGTATCAACTCAGCGAATCAGTCATCTCCGCTGAAACCCTGACTGATTATGATGATGATGATGGATGATGGCGATTTAACAGAGACCCTCTGCAAAAATTATGCTCTCGCGCTATTTATTATTGTTATTACGCTGTCGCTGCCATAATATGACAAACAATATGACTTCCTTCTTCTTCTCTTCTTCTTCCTCTACTACTTTTACTACTACAACAGCCTACTTTACTCTTTTGAAATTTTCTTCTTTTCTTTCAACCTGAAACAGAAGAAACGAGATGAAAAAAAAACTTTTTTTTCGCAACAGCACGCACACCACACCACAGCACGCCGCCACACACACACACACTCACATTCAGCAAAAGTGCGAATGCATACATTCTTCTAGAGAGTATGTTTTGACTGCTCTGTTATTATTACCACGAGGAAGAAAACACACACACACCAAAGCTAAAGCAACAAGGAAGTAAAAAAAAGTAGAGTACCTAGTAATATATATATTTTTTTTTTCTCTCTCTCTCTTTTGTTTTATTTCTCTCTGGCAACTTGGAAGCAGAGAGAACCGACTGACTAATGAGGTTGATTCCCCGGAGCATAGTTAACTAACTATGCTACACAGACATGATAATAATAATAATGATACAGTATGAAAGAAGTAAAAGTAGAAGAAGAAGAAGAAGAAGAGAGGTAGCAACAAAGTTTGTTTTTTAGGGATGTTTGCTCCTATATAACTTTTTTTTTTACTTTTTTTTCTCTCTCAAGTCATCTGGCCTTTTTCTCGCTAATTTATTATTACACAAGCGACGGCATGGCATACAGCAGCAGCAGCAGCAATAACAACAAGACAACGACGGACGACGTAACGTACGTAACATGTGCGTTTTCCGTTGGAGAAACGTCCTCCATCCTCATCATCATCATCATCAGCATGTTGTTCATCAAGCAGAGCAGTAGCAAAACGTATACGTACACTGACCCTAATAACACGATCAAGGAGAAACGCAAAACAGTTGTTTCAGCTCCAAAATAATTTACACAGGCCAAAAAAAAACTGCGAAAAGTGTTTTTTTCTCTCTTTTCTTTAAAAAAAAAGATAAATATATCCTGGGATCCTGTTGTTATGCGCTTATTTTTTTGGAAAGAAATGAAATGGCAGTCTTGGGAGTAATCTCGAGGACGGTGATATGGCTACCACTGTGATTAGTGAATTTTTTTTGGCGGAATACTGCAAAAATGGTTTTCCAATAAATCATACAGTGATCATGATGACCGTGATGAGGATGATGATGATGATGACCAGGAAGTAAATAAAAATATTATAGAGTATCACGCTTCTTCACCTGTACAACACACAACACACGAGCATCTTCATGATGATGACGAAACAAGTGAAGTGGAGTAAGCGCACCAGCACAAAAAAAAAGAAACCCTGACTTGAAGAATTAATAAAAATACGGGTTGTATAGTTCCCCCATATTTGTCCATCATCTTCATCATAACAGAGTATATATGGATGCCAATATATATGATAAGCTGTATCAAAAACATGATTGCAATAATACCACATGTTCTCATACCACCACACTCCACCGCCACCACCATAACACATAAACGCTACAGCAGCAGAGAAAAAAAACAATCTATTTATTTGGCTGAGAGCAGCAGTATTGATGGAGAAACCATGTTTTTCCTATAAATGGTCATAAAATCCCTCCCTAGAGATGAGCTCAGCAGCAGCAACAGCAGCAGCAGCAGCACACAGGCTTAAAACTAAATGGATTTCACTTGAAAGAGTAAAGAAGACGACGACGAAGAAAATGGAAAAACCAATTACGTCTAGAGCTGCCAGTTATTATATATACTTGTTAATGGAATGAAAAAAGGTACAAAAACACACACTCACGTGAGATGCCATGTCAGTCAATCATACCATCATCATCATCGTCCTCATGTGTGTCAACTAACCAACCAACTAATCAACACTAACGGTGTGATGTTGTTGACCAAGTGTACCTATGTGCGTGTGGGTACGTAAGTGTGCCTTTCTTTCTTTCTCTTTCTCTCTCTCTCTCTGTCATCTCTCTGTGCTTGCCCTCCTCCATAACATGTGGCTGTTCTTGGCTAATTCTTTTCCCCCACTTTGTCAGCTAGCAACGCTAGAAACATACATACATGCAATCTTAATGAGATTGCAGTTTTCTCCTTTAATGATTGTCACCGTTGTTGTTTTCGAAAGGAATGATGACATGCTCCGCTGTACTCTACAATTTCTGGTATAGGTATAAAGTTTGTGTTCTTTTAGTAGTGCTGCGGATAAAGATGGAATGCAGTTTGTAGGTAGGTATGTATATGTATATATTATATGGTAAGCAGTATACAGTATTTTTATTATTAGCTATTAACCTTTATGTTGAGCAACAAGCAAAAGCATAATAATAATAATAGCATATTCGACTACTACTACTACTACAAAGTTAACTAGATCATCATTGGACACATCAATGAACATTCAACAATTTAGAAGAAAAAGTCCCTGTTATTTTTTTGCCATTCATACGGCTTTCAAATCGATTCTAGATCATTTCACGTGAAAAATAGAGGATGTGACCATATCCGCTCAAGTGGAAAAAGAAGAAAAGAATCCTTTTTTGTGACTACGCAATGAAAAGGAAAGATGTGAGGGTGGTGGCCCAAAACAGAATTTCCTTTGAGTTAGCTTTATATATACATACACGTATAATATAATTTTTAAAAGAAAAGTAGCTAGTTTTTACGCTGTTATTTTTCTTGAAGAAAAGAATCTTTTCACAAGAAATTCCTATGGGAAATGTGTGACCATGGATGATAATATTGATCAAGATAAAAAAACAAGTCTTTCCCTTCTTCTTCTCTAGTTGCTGCCATGACTCGCATGAATGAATAAAAGCACATTAAATGCTTTGTTGATCGTGGTGACCCAACGAACAAAAAAACCATTTTTTTATGGAAAGCCAAGTTTTTTTTGTTCCAATTTCCGTTGGAAACATTGAATAGCATTTAGAAAAAGTCAGTGAGTCAGTGCCTACTGACGATGCCACTGTTTTCTCAAAACTCTCAAAGGCAAAGATCAAAATGTTATTTTTAGCACTTTTATTATATTTTTTTGTAAATGCACAGGAAAATTTTTATACTACAATATTGCACACAGAAGCGTAACTACTAATCTCATTAACCAACTTCCACACTCTTTTTCGGCGTATATTTTTCCTTCCAGTTAAAATGACTGCATGACGCCCAGTCAAAATTACATATATTTTTTTTTGCCAATCCTACCTCTGTGGCAGAACACATACCAACCAACCATACCAACACACTTAGCCCACAAATTCTTTTAAGTGCCATAAAAATTAATCTTCTTACAAAAAAATGATCCCATCATCTTGCACCTTGACCAGAGAAGAAAACAACATTAAAATCGTGATGAGCCCATCATTCCTAAAAGCCTTCTACTACTACCAGTCACTACTACTACTACTACTACTACTACTACTAGTCACTACTACCACTACTACTACTACTGCCACGACGTTTTCCCCATTTTTTTTTGCTTCTGATTACATGCAACAAAACAACAGCAAGAATGTTTCTCCTATGCTGAACACATTATTTTTTATTTTATTATGCTCTCCTTAGTCCTCACCTTTTAAACTTGATTACTTTGCTGAAGCTGCTGCTGCTCATGCTACCATCAACCAACATGACTACTACTACTGTACTAATGAAGAAACGATAAGTATAAAGTGCTGCTACCATGCAAGACAGACAGACTTAAAAAAACGAACGAGAGAGAGAGAGGAAGATTATCCAGGAAAGAAAGTCCATTTTATTCAGCTGCCATGCATGCCACAGTCACTAAAACGACCTATTGTACCTTCATCTGCAATTTAATTTTACTTGCATTTTCATGCCGATGATAACGATCCGACCCAGCCGTCTATCTAAAAAAAAATCTCATTTTTTTTGTTCTTCTCGCCAACATTCCATCTTCTCCACGCTCATTTTTTTTCACATTGACGACCCGCACTCAACCTTGCTCTAGAGCATTTAAAAAGAAGCATCAAATATATGCCTATTACATTACAAGCTTATTGTGTGTCTAACAAGTGAGAGGATGAAGGAAGCTGCTGCTGCTGCTGTCTGCCTGTCTACCTATCTATCCACCTACCTATTCATCCATACATCCAGCGAAACCAAATCAATTCATGCATCATGCATTTATATACAAGTGGGAAAGAAAAAAAAAGAAGAATGAGAAAAAAACCAGCAAAGCCAGTTATTGTAGCTGTATCCATATATTTATTTTCCCTTTCAACCTTCTCAACCTTTTATTTATTTATTTATTTTTATTTTTTCCTCTCCGTATTCCTTTTTACTTTTGAAAAAAATCTCCTTTACTTTTAATATTCCCATGTGCATTCAATACTTTTTCTTCTCGATCCGGCTTCTCGCATCCTCGTCTCCTTTATACTTCTATTGCCTCTCATTGTTGTTTCCCTTTCTTTCTTGTGTTGTTGTTGTTGTTCAGCTATTTAATAAGAAGACGTACAGGTAATAAAGTAGAAAGAAGCAAGTTTAACTTGGCTTTGCATGACTGTCTGTCTGTCGGTGAGTGCTGCGGATACTACTACCGCCGCTGCTGCTGCTGCCTGTTGAAAAGAAGAAACAAGGCGTTCCTCCTCTCTCTCTCTTTGAAAATCTTTTTGAGAAGAAAACCAAGACTTTTTATTTCACATCTCTTATATTATTATTACTATTACTCAGCGAACAATATACCCCTCACATAAGCGTGGAGAGAGAGAGAAGCATACCATGAGTGAAGAAGGAAAGAAAATTATATTTTCCCAAGAGAGTGTTTTTTTTCTCTTCGTTTCTCTCAAGATGAGAATCAGTGAATTTACTGTGATGTTTCTAGTATATACATACTGGAGAAGAGGATAGGGAGGAGGAGGAGAAGGAGGGTCTGTTCATCAGTGGAGTTGAGTTGAGCGAGAAGAAGAGTGAAAAAAAAATACAAAGTCAACCTTACTGTGAGATCTGAACACACACACACACATAACAAGCCTTGTTTGCTCCTTCGCCTTCTTATTTTTTTTCATCGGTTTCGTTGAAAAGGAAACTAAATAGTTTTGTCCAACTTGCTCGGACCATACTCAATTCATCAGTGGTGGTGGTAAAAGAAGGAGAGAGAGAGAGAGAGTAGCAAGTAGGTTCCAAGAACATGAAAAAAAATGAAGAAACGACAATAACGACGACGGAGAGCAAGTATGTATGTATGTATAGCAGTAAAGATGCAATCCAATGCCAATGCCAATGGCGTCCAATAAAAGTAAAATTAATGTTCAACTTCTCTTCTTTTTCTTCTTCTTTTTTTAGAAAAAGAAACAGGGGAAAATATATATATACACTACACAGAAAAAGGAATCCCTTGGATCATTACCATCCCGGCTCAGTATACATTTATAAACGACACGGCACGGCACGGTCGCCGCAAAAACTTTTGATCATCATGATGATCACGACGACGACCACGATGATGATGATGATATTAGATGAGGAGAAATAAGAAGAAGAGGAGGAGGACATTCTGCTTTTATACCAACAACTCACACACAAAGAGCCAAACAGAGAGAGAGAGAGATAAAAACAAGAAAAAAAAGCAATATAAAGTTGGTGTACCAGTGGTTTGGTTTTTTTTCGAACGTTCTCCCTGCCTGACTGGATTTTCTTGCTTAAAAGGCAATTCCAGAGAGGCAGTGAGGACGATGATGACGATGATGATGCTACTTACTTTTGTGCCATTCTGCTGCATGTTATGTATATGTATGTTTTTGTTATTGGCTTGGCAAGTAGATGAGATCGATCCATCGATCCTTTAGCGATATGATCATGATCATGATCATCATCATGATGTATCGTAAAGGTTGCCTTTCCCATGATAATGATGATCAGTAGTAGTGGCACAACAACACAGCACAAGTATATCAGCATCATCATCATCATGATGCGTTACTGTTGTTATTGTGGTGGTAATGTTGTTGATGTTGGCAGAATGGAATACAAAAAAGTTGGTGGAGTACAGAGTAAAGTGGATGATGATGATGATAATGATGACGGTGGTGGTGGTGGTGGGGAATATGATCATGATCATATCAATGGACGATGAGGAGAATAAGTGGAAATAAATGTGAGCATAGCAGTATGCTCATCATCATCATCGTCATGATCGTCGTCACCGTCAGTGTGCCATTATAAAAAAAATATGCTCTCTCTGCAATTTTTTGTTATTATTTTTTTTCTGCTGACTGTATTCAGTTTTGAGTTTTCAGAATGATTGGGTAGAGAGAGCCATGTACCTACCTACCAATATCCATGTGGTATGGTCACGTCACGATTTACCACCACCATCATCACCACACCACTGGAATGATAGTATCTTCCTTTGTGCATGTATGTATGCATATATATGTACATATTGTGTAGGTACGCATTTGGCTAATGCCGAGACGATGATGAGTGGAAAATTATGTAAAACTAGCTGACCAAGAAGAAGACGAAGAAGAAGAAGA
>JAHZMT010002815.1:0-15537 GCA_027743785.1 Sinhomidia bicolor
AATGTATTTATTTATATATAAAAACACTTTCTGTATACCAGGTAGTTTAAATATCCCTTCATAAAAGTTCTATTAATTATTAATAACCTAGATGCCGTAGTTGTATCAGCCGTTATGGCGGTCATTGCATTTAATAATATTTATTAATATTCAATAATAGTAATAATAATAATAATAACGTTTCTATGTTTATGAGGAGGATATTATAAAATGTTTGGCTACAGCTAATTAAAAATCATTCACACGTTTGTATTTTTAAGAGAGGTATTGTAAAGGTAAACCGTAAATATATATATATTAGCTTTTGATTATATATTTTTAAAGTGTTTCCACAACGTCTGTTTCTTCTAGAGTAGCGTGATAAAAAGGAAAGACTGGGTTGTTCGTCGTATAATATTATGACAATAAATGTACTTATCGTTATTTAAACTTGTATATTTTTTACGCTAAAAGCAAACACTGCACTACTAACACTACACTGGTGTATCTATCTATTTTGTAATGATCGCTGCACGGTTGTATGTATGTATATAATACCCCTAACTATTTTCCGTGTATCTCGTATATCAAAAGTCATCATCAACGAACGTTGGTTCACTAACACAAGTTGGTTAAGTGAAACTGCTGCCGACCCACGTAAAAAGGAGTTGTTCTTTGTTTTGGACTACTCCAAAGATTTATCATCAACTGCGCCGACTAAGATCAAGTAAAGGTGATGAAGGCGCTGTAGGTGCGTCGGCAGAGTTCACATCGGGCTATATCCATCCTCCGGGGCGATTAAAACCTAAGCTGGAGTGTGGATGTGCATAAGGGGCGGGGTAACCGGAGGGATGTGAGAGAAGACCCATGACGTGCGGGGATCCCTGAAACAGCTGCTGGTAAGGATCTAGTCCTCTGGAGGACTGTGAGTGAGCCGCGAAAGGTTGAGAACTGACTGGTTGATGCGCTTGATATGGAGAGGGATGGGAACCAGGAATGAATGGATATGGGGTGATAGGTGGGGTGGGTACGCCTCCCGCCGTTGACCTCGCTGATGCTGAAAAGGAATGGTGGGGAAAATGACTGGCTGAGGAAGACGTTGGATAAAACTCTGAAGCTCGGTGGGCAAGCGGTGGGGTAAGTGTGGGTGAAGAGGTGGAGTACAACTGACTTGTCGCAGCATCTGACATTTCCTTTGAGTACAGTGCCAAGGAGTCGGGCGTGAGAGAGGAAAAGTTGAATGCGGATCCGGGAACGATTCCACCCCCTGATGATGAGGAAGAGGAGGATTTTCCACCGGCATTCGATTGAGATCTAGATGATTTGGACTCGGAGGACGATGACTTGCTTTGCTTTTTACTTGAGGAACTGGCAACTGAGTTAGAAGAAGATGTTGTTTCCGAGTGCTGGTGGTGATGCAAATGGTGATGGTGGTGTGCATCATTTGCACTACTACCACTGCTGCTGCTTCCGCTACTGCCTTTCTCTGCTGAGGAGTGGTGATGGTGATGATGGTGGTGGCTACTACCAATGCTGCCAGAACCACCACTGGACTGCATACTTGCAGATTTGGCTCCAGATGTAATAACTCCAACGCTAGCACTACTACCTGAGCTTGTTGTCACCGGATAGCTGTTGGACTCCTGTTGTGCAGCAGCAGCTGCTGCCGCAGCCCGTTGGTACTTGGACATGCTCTCAGGATCTGTGTAGTGTCTATATGCGCTTGGTATGCTGTTCACAATTTGCGTCAGTGACGCCAAATTGTGTGGCCAAAATCCGTTCAATTCTCCTGGTGTCAGCTTACCTTCCAAGGCGGCAGCAACCGCTGCAGCTGCCGTTGGATTCACACTTGCACTTCGTGGAATATCTGGATGAGGTGATGGGGCAGAGTTTGCTGAAGCATTACTCCGACTACTTCGCTTGGTTGATGAAGAGGACGAAGAAGTGTTTGTGCCACCTGATGACGCAGTGGAAGATGATCCGCCTCCACCACTCGATCCAATTGTTAGACTCAACTCACTACTGCTACTACTCGCAGACGCGGCAGCGACCATTGCTGCCTTGTAGTAACGGTTCATAGCAGGGTCTGAAGAGATTGGATTGTTGTACACGTTTGGCGCGACGTTGATACTCCGTGGATTACTAGTGTATGGATTGGAGGGATATGGATGGCTAAGGTGAGGTTGACTTGTAGGTTGTCGACTGTGGGCATGGGCTTGTGCCAAATTCTGATGACCAGAGGTAGTGGTGCCCCCAGATGCAGAGTACGAGGAGGAAGGTGTGGACGATGTATTGGCTACAGAGGACTGTTGATGCGCATGAGGGAGGTTAGGAGGATATCTGCTGGAACTACTATCGTGGTACTGACTGCTACTATTTCCGACATGTGCCTGTTGAGGCTGACCCAAATGTCCCAAGGAATGAGCATGCGCCGCATGACTCGTCTGTGGAGCGTTCGAGTGGGCATGTGCAGGTGTCTGATGGTGGTGATGCGAACTAGAGGATGGCGAGTGATGGTGATGACTATGAGCTGGGTCTGGTAACTGATGTGCTCCTGGAGAATTACGCAAATGTTGTTCCATCATGCTGGAGGAGGAGTAGTGATGCGCGGAAGGTGTGCCATAGGGAGAAGAACTATGAAGGACGGATGAGGCAGCCGATCGACTGGACTGTTGGTGCGCCGGAGTTTGAGGTCCATTTACAGTAGCTGAAGACGACGAAGTGGTGACAACGCTGGGACCACTATTGCTGCTGGAATGTGAACGATAGTCTGCTGCTCCACCGCCGCCACTACCAGTTGAGCTTGCACTGCTCATGTTTACAACCTTTGGTGAGTGGGGTGAGTTGGGATTACCAGGAGACTCTGCAATACCTCCGCTGGTATTACTCGCTGGAGTGGATGGAGATGGTAAACCACTAGACGCATTGGAAGCTGGACCGACGCTCACGTTTGGACTTGGTGTGCTTGCAACATAGCGGGGAGCATAAAGAGGAGTTGCAGAAGAGGTAGGATGCCCCGAATCACGACTCCCTGCAGCACTACTACCACCTCCTCTTCTGGATGACCCTGTATTATTATTAGTGTTGCTACCACCACCACCACTACCTCCGCTACTTGCACTACCATGAGCACTACTTGGCGTGGGAGGAGTGGCGGGACTGGATTGAGACTCGTTTACTTTTTCAGGACTAGAATGCTGAGAAGCTGTAATGTCTTGATAGAAACCAACTCGAACGGGAGCAGGCGGTCTTGGCGGAGTTTGCGGGGTACTTGGAGGTGGGCTTGATACGCTGGGCGAAAATGGCGAATTGGGACCAGCAGGACTTTGTGAACTGACATGGGAGGATGCAGAAGGGGACTGGGACTGTGATACAGGGCCCCATGGATGATCATCAACCCATCTTGGCGGGTTCACAACAACACCTCCACTTCCCCCACCAGTGAGATAGCTGCTACTTCCAGAACTACCAATGCCATCTTGTCCAGAAGTGACGCAAAGTGGCGAGCCACTTTCGCTTTGAGATGAAAGACTGCTCGAACTCATCTTGCGATTGCGATGTTTCTTTGATGAGTGATGAGAATGCGAGCGCGGAGGTGAGCTTAGATCTTCTACGATTGCTCCACCCAAACTTGCATTAACCCTTTCCGCAGCTGCCAGCGCTGCCTGCTTGATAGGGTTCAACATTGAACTGGAAGTAGTCGACGGAGAGAGCCCCGGTAAAGGAGTCACTGGAGTCCAACTTGGAGCTACGGGTTCGGTAATGGCTGGATGAAGTCGGACCACAGGTACAGGTGCTGAGGTAATTGAGGACGACGATTTAATTACACTGGGATGATGGGACGGAGGAGGTGGTTGAACAACTGGCTTACTAACTAGTGGGGTAGGATGAGATTTACCTTCTGGCTCGCCCACGCCTCGTCCCATTACTCGGAATTTATTTTTACTGTCTGGATCAGGCTTCTTTACTGGAGATGTGAGAGGAGAAGCAGGTGCCACTGAAGTCGCATTGGGTGCGCCGTTGCCCGAAGCGGCACCATTACCTCCTTGTCCAGCTTTTGCAGGTCCACCAAACGCTTTAATCCAAGCTGACAAATTTGGCATACACTTATCCCGATTGAAACCTTTACTCGGCTCTAGCTTTCTATCAATTTCTTCTTCCCTCTCCTCCTCCTCTTCCTCCTCTCCCTCCTTTTTCACCACATCAGCCGCCACATCCCTTTCTGGTTTCTCTTCATCCACTTTTGACTTTGCAGGCTCGTCCTCATCACTCAGATCATCAATATTCTCTTTCAAGTTTACCAGTTTGATTGCATCTGTGGGTAGCACCGAGCCAAGACTTAGTTTCGGACCTCCTTCCTTATCCGCCGGAAGATCACTAACCAACAAGCATTTTTTCTTCTCCGCGCCAGCACTCTCGACACTGCTTGTACCACTTACCGCCACACTAACATTGGACGATTCCGACGGAGTGGACGCGGCAGTTGGAGGACCACCAAGTCCTACCAGTGAGTCACTCTTAAATTTATTTGACGAGTCAGAAGAGGACGAAAGCGCTTTTGTTGCTCGACTGATCTGATTCATTCGCTTGTATGCAGCAGAATTTTTCAAAGTATTCAACAAATTCCCAGTACTGCTTAAACCACTGCCAGGTCGCTTTGCAGATTTTGGTTTTTTAGTAGCCACAGTTCCATCTTCCATACTCGCTTTCGACGCGCTCTTTCTTACCTTCGACTTTGGCGGAATTGAAGAAGAGTGTGTCGACATTGACGAGACGGACGATGAGGATGACATTGATGACTTTTTCAAATTTCCACTCGTACCCGCTTTTGACTTGCTTCCCGTACCAGACGGTTTTCCCGAACTAGAATCCTCTTCTGGGTCATCCCTCTTGTGGTGGTGATGATGATGGTGATGGTGTTTCTTATGGTGATGAGGATGCTTATGCTTTCTCCCTTTCTCTTTTATTTTACCATCCTCACCTTCCTTCTTGCTCTCCTTGTTAACACCACCAGCTTTGTTCTTCTTGGAACCCTTTCCTTTTCCAGCGGCACCTTCCTCCTTCTTTTTTGTAATTTTTGGCGGTGGCGGACTTAAATCTCTATCAATATTGTACTCATCATCTTCGTCCATGACAAATTTGGTTGACCTCTCCTTTTTGTTGCTGGAAAACTCCAGCTTCCTCTTTTGTCCCATTGAAGGGGCAAGCGACGAGCCCCCAGGAGTTGAAGACAGAATCTTTTTTGGTTTCTTTTCCTTTCCCACCGGAGATATAGAGGAAGTGCTCGCTGTTGGCGGGACGGCCGTTTTACCTGACTTTGATTTATCAGCTTTGATTTTACTTTCCCCACTGGCCTCAGAAGATGTGGACAGTTTAGACTTTGTGCCTGCTTCGGTAGAAACTGCATCAGAGGATGTTGTAGCACCCCCATCATTTTCTGGCGGTTTTGGCGTTTCAACAAACCATTCGCTAATGTCCTTCACCATTTCCTTAGAAACTGTCTCAAGATTCCCAATCGCTTCAGAGTCCTTGCTGTGATGACGCATCAGCTGCTGCTTTTTCTTCTTTCGTTCCTGCTTCTCTTTGTCCTTTGTGTCCCCTTTGGATTGCGACGTCGAGGAAGACAGTTTTGAAGAGCTAGACTTTTTCGAAGACGCCGTTGTTGCTGTCGTCGTCGTCATTGGCTCGTTTTCCTTCTTGTGCTCTTTGGAAACCGAAGAGGATGATCCCTCCTTTCCACTTTTACTACTGGCCTCCTTATCCTTCTTTTTCAGAGATTTTGAACTAGGACGTTTCCTCTCTGAGTTGCTCGCGTTCGTATACTCAATGCTTATTTCCTCATCTGACTCATCCGGAACGATGTAGCGCTGAAGCAATTTGTTAAACGCAAGCTCCACCGTTTCCACCATTTCCGTGTATTCTGAAAGAAAAGAAATAAAAAGAAAAGGGCAAATTAAATATGTTTCTCCACTTGGAATACTACTTTATTTGAGTTGGCTAATAGTTAGTAAAACCGTTTATATTTACCGTTAACTGGTCCATTATACTTGCGACAGTTGTCAACGATTCTGCCAAAGTCGGATTTGAACTCGTCCAGCGAGGAGTACTCCTGATTGTCCAGTTTATCTTCCATCGTTTGGAGATCCATCGGGTGATCAATAATTTTGTAGTAATTCGGAGCATAGTCCTCGTCCACAGGATTAATAAAAGGCCATGCATCTCGGTGATTCTTGATTGATTCAATCACCTTGTGCATTCCAATCTGTACATCTTCCTCGCTTTGTGAAAACCTATTTCCATAAATTATCAAACAAAAAACAGTGAGCATTAGCAATAGTAAGTGCAAATTATATCCACTCCTTTAAAATGACAGTAGAAATGTTCTTTTTAAAAAAATAGTACAAAATTTTTGACTTACAAAACACTACTTTTGACCTTGGTCTTGGAAGTTCCACCACCAAGGTTAATCGTTGAAGCACCAATGAGACCCGAAGAGGAAGATTCTGACTTGGACGACTTTGACTTTTTATTCCCATCCTTTTCTTTTACTTTCCCAGTCTTTGTCGCCCTTTCGGACTTTTTGCTCTTTTTACTACTGCTCCCTCCGCTTTCCTTTGTCTTATCTTTCCCTGACTTTTTCCCAGCACGACCGCCACCACCAGTGGAATCGTCCCCACTCACCACTGAACGCTTCTTTGACTTTACTTTCTCTTTTGACTTTACCTTATCTTTCCCACCTTTCTCTTTGACTTTATTATTATTATTATGCAAGGTTCTAGCTACAATTGACTCATAGTCGGCTTCCTCCTCCTCTTCACAAAAATCATCTTCGTCCTCCTCCTCCAGATCCACGTCCATTTGATTTTCCTCCTCGTTCGCCTCCTGCTCTTCATCGTCATTATGCTGGGATGCTGCCGCTTTCTTCTTTGCGGAGGCAGGACTAGTTTTCGACTTTTTCACCTTCTTTGCCGACGGAGAAGGTGACCGACTACTGTTGGCCAACTTACTGCTGCTGTGTTTCTTTTTCTTTTTGCTGGCTACCTTTTTCGGACTACTGCCCCCACTACTCGACTTGGCAGATTTGCTCTTCTTCTTTGGGATGGTCTCTTCAACTTCCTCCTCCTCAATTAGTTCTTCATCCCGGTCCTCCTCAGCATCTACGTATTCATCTTCATCGTCATCGTGATGTTTCCTTTTCTTCTTCTTCTTCTTTTTCTTCTCCCCATCTGCCTCCTCGTCCTCCTCCTCCTCATCTTCGTTATCAACAAGAGGGGACAGGGACACTGACAATGAGTTGTTTGTCATTCGTCCACTCTTTTTCTCCCCTGCCTTCTTTGACTTGCCGCCACCCTTCTTTTTCATAGGGGAGGACTTGACTGGTGAAGCTTTGCTATTTTTCTTGCTCACGGCCGCAGCAACAGTTTGCTTGGAAACTGTGCTCGTTTTCATTGACTGCGGCCTCTCTGTGCTGACGGACGAGGAATTTCTACTCCCTGCATTGGAGGGGGAAGAAAATGTGCTGCACCCTCGTCTCTCTCGAAGGTGCAGCCGAGCTTTGCGTTCTTCCCTCTCAATCGCCTCTGCCAACAGCCGGTCTGCTCTTTCCTGCTCCTCCCGCCGACGACGGAGCTCCTCCTCGTTGGCTTCGGCAGGAGAGCACTCTCTTTCCGAGTGCTCATCATCCACATCCATTGCGCTTATCTTGTTATTGTTATCGTCGTCGTCGTCCTGACACCAACTATTATCATTGTAGCCGCCACGAAGGGCCTTACTACTGGATTGAGTGGCGGATGAACTTTTTTCTTCGGTGACCACTTTTCGTCTACAACTATCAGCACCAGCACCAACACTGTAACCACAACCAGTAATCTTGCCAATGCCAACAACGTTACTTTTGTCTAGAATGCTGCTTATACTGGTAAACACGTGGGGAACGTGTGAATGGGAAAGAGTACTGCTGCTTCTGATTCGGTTGGGTTTACTATTACTACATGTAATCCCTCCCAACAACAACCCGTTACACAATGCACCACTGACACCAGCACTGCTGCTTCCAGCACCAATGCCGTTAACGCCACTTGGACCACAACCGTTTACTGCGGACGCGTCCGCACCAACACCACCACTGGATTCGTCCTTGTTGTCAAGCAGAAAGCTGTTGGATCTTCCGTTTCGACGGAGTTGCTGTTCCAGCATGCGCTTCCTCTGAAGCTTCTCCTTCTCTGCAAAGAGACGCGGTAGCTCTGGCAAGAAATCGTCGTGAAGGGTACGGTGCAAATTTCGCTCGTACGAGGACTTGCAGTTTTTGAACTTTTGTGTCAGGATTTGCCAGTCTTGCTCCGTGTAGCAAACCACTTGCCACTTTGTCACTATTTCAGAAGTTTGCTTTGGATCCGGTTTACGCTTCCCACGCTTTTTCACTGGCTGTGTCTACGCAGAAAAATCCCCAACAAAACACGTTCATCATCGACACCAACTTCCATACTGTCCATCCTGTCAAACTTCTTTCTAGATGCGATCATGAAAAGAAAACGTCTAGCAAAAGCTGTTCACTTACCACCGGAGTCGTAGAATAGTCTTCACGGTACAACCGAGTTCCATAAAAGTACCAGTACGTACTTCCGCCGCTGTCTTGACCCAATGGCTCTACACGTAAACTCTCCGCTTCCAAAGTTTTCAGAGCCGCTGGAACATCATCATTGTCCAACCGAAAGTCACAGATATCTCGTAGGATTTCTACCTTCGTTCTCAATGGAAGAGAATGGAATGCAACATCACCGTCAAATGGATTGTTTCTTTCTGGATCCTCCTAGCAGACAGGAAGCAACAACGAGACACATTTTAATTACTATTATTCAATCACACCACACTTCCGCTTCAATTTAATGGCAGCAAGCAAGCAACACCAAAATGTACTTGGCATGACATGAGCTCAGCTCAACTGACAAGACTTTTGCCACCACAGTTACAACGCGCTCCTCCAATGTACCTTAGCGATCTTCCTTCAAAACAAAACAACGCGCACACAATGAACACCTCTCACACAGCAGCAGCATCACGTAAAAACAACGTTCGCTAAAAAAAGAGGAGCAAATTTTAACACACACGAACAAGCTTGTGCCCACACACACGATCACACGACAGCAAGAGCAGCAGCAGCAGCAGAGGCATGAACAACAACAGCACATTCAATACAGCTCCCGCCTACTCATAAATGACACGATGATGATAAGAGAAATATATATGCATTCACAAAAGTAAAGTGAAAACTCTGCTAGTGCTGTCAAAAATGTGGCCCAATTGTATGCGCCTTTCTTCACATTTTCTGCCTCTTGCATTAGCACAAAAAGCCTTTCACTCTCGGTGTTGTGTGCCTGGTGAAAGCAAACTTGTCAGAGAAAACATTGCTTTGAAATGGATTATGATGATGAAGAAGGACTAGTGCGTAGTATGTATGTATTATGGCGTGCCTTGTACAATGTACATGCACTCTTGCTAATGCATGCATGGATGCTAATGCTGGCGCTCTCCAGCCCCTCCACTTCAACTCCACAGCAGAAGAATAGGAGGAGAAAGCTGCTTCAGCATAAATACACAAGTCCTTCAGTTCCTTTAGAAAATATGTACATACCGTCATACAAAAGCTTGCTCACACAACTGCTACATATATATACATAATATGCACCTATTTATTAAGTAGCGAAGGCTGGAGCTACTTTGTGTGGATGTTTTGTCAGTCCGTCCGTCCGTCCGTGAACACGATTTCTCGGAAACGACAAAAGCTATTCAAATTCTGTTTTCACTCGGTGACTAGAGGAAGCCCTGGTGACATTTTGAACGACCCAGCTCAACAGTGACCGTTATAAACCGTTACGACTTAATTGTTTTCTATCGTAACATATACGTGTGGCACATGTTTTATGATCCTTTTTATACAAATAAGAAGAATCTGAAGTCAGATTTTAAAAGTTTTAAACCGTTTACGAGAAAATTACCGTTTTTACAAAAAAAGTTTTTTNAGTGACCGTTATAAACCGTTACGACTTAATTGTTTTCTATCGTAACATATACGTGTGGCACATGTTTTATGATCCTTTTTATACAAATAAGAAGAATCTGAAGTCAGATTTTAAAAGTTTTAAACCGTTTACGAGAAAATTACCGTTTTTACAAAAAAAGTTTTTTGTTCGAACTTTTAAACGGCATTGAGTCTAGTTATTCTGTTTTCGACAAATTATACGTTAAGACAGAAAACTACTTTGCTTTCGCTACCTTTTCTATATTTCGATTGAACGGTTTATTTTTTTACACTCTGTTAAGCTCGGAAATGAAAGTTTCTGTGTTGCAAGTCAAAGTATTATATTTATTATTATTATTAAAGGTAGTAGATAGCTGGAGATTATTACCATAATATGCAGGCAGACAGGCACATACACACACTTGAACATACATAATATACAGCGTGTTTAGGCCCTATCATCATCATACATCACCATTTATTTTTCTTTCTCTTTCTAATAATATGCATCGCGGGTCACCTTTTCCCTTTCAATGTTTCAATTGAATTGAAACATTGAGTCAGTGAAAGTAGAAGTAGTAGTGGTGGTGGTGGAGCAGCAGCAGCAAAAGGAGCAAAATGGCAAAAGCTTGTTTTTGTAAACATGTCTGTATAGGTAATTTTGTTAGTGGTGAAAGAAAACTAGGCAGTTTTAATGAAATATCGCGTGTTTTTCTTTCTGCTTCTCTGCTTGTTACCACACTGTGCTGATGTTTACAATGATGATACTAATGGGATACTACTGTTGATTACTTTGGTGTGTACACAAAGCGAGAAATACATGCCATCATCGTCATCGTATAGAAATTGAAGAGGGAAAGTTTTAATATCAGTATAAAATGTTAAAGGAAGTGAAACATCTCAAGTCAAGTCCTTTGAAATTTTTGGAAAAACCACTGCGCACTTGTACTGTTGCTGGTTATGAAGTTTTCCAAGAAAATTAATGATGGATGAAAGCTGCTCGAACCAGAGAGAAAGAAAGAAAGGGAGCATGCCGTCGCATAATCCTCAAGGCCTGAAGTCATTTTATGTAAACTCATTAATAGAAACGCAATTTAAGTATCTTGTCAATTTGTTTAGCGCAGCCATGCCACTACTACTGCTTCCTCAAATAAGATATCAAAAGGAAAGATAATCTGGTTTTAGATTAGTTTTTTTTTTGGGAAGAGGCACTGCTTGTTCCCAGAGTGGTGCACTACCAAAAGAGTCGAACTAATTTCTAGTTAAAATCTTTTTAATTAACACACATGTTTTCATCCATTCGCCAAGTTTATGAGGCTTCCAGATCGTGGGCGAGCTATTTTTAAACACAGGGCTCCAACAGAAAAGCCCACATAAGAGTATGGAACACTGAGAGCAAAGTTGAATTTTTGAAGAACGTATAGAGTACGTAAACAGCAATAATACGCTAGTATTAGAAACCATCTCCTTTGACCAGAATCATCTTTTCACTTTTGACATCCATTTCCTTCCTTCTCAAGCCTTTGCATAGATTCTGTCAGAAAGGCTGATTACGTATACTTTCACTCGCTTTCATCATCGTTCATTCTATAGAAAAAGTGTATATAGCAGTCGGCACAGGAGAAAAAAAATAACATTAAAAAAATCCCCATGCAATCTTTTTTTCCCTTTCCTATATGACATTTATCATTATTATTGTTATCATCATCTACATCTTGTTCCAATATTTCCATGTCATCTATCAAAAAAATAAAATAAACTCGTTCGTAGCAGCAGTGTAGGAAATGGTAGTATAGTGCCAGCAGCAGTAAAAAAAATACAATAGTCCATTCTTGCATATCCAATTTCCACATTGTTTTTTTTTCACAACAAAGTACAAGGAGAACGAAAAAAAGAAGAAAAATTGCATGTATTGGAAACGGAACAGCTACATGGGCTGGCAATATGCAAATTCAATGTAGCATATAGCCACATATATAGTCTCACTTCCACACAAATACTACATGGCAATCGTCATCATCATCATCATCAACCACATCGGCAGCAGTAGGTCTACCAGTACTACTTTTACAACCAACAAGCCTATATCGTGTCCGGTCAAATACCTTTACTAGTTTTTTTTAATACCAGCAATAATTTAGGGTTTAACTATTGCGGAATGCGTGTGAGTTGTCGATGGAGTAAAGTAGCTAGAAATGTAAAAGTATTTGGAAATGTTATATATTTTATGGGATGATGATGACTGGATACAATATTTTGGAAAGGATTGTGTCTACTTAATTGATAACAGCTTGTACTTAGTAACGGGTTACTGGTAGAAAAAGAATTAATTCAAGTGTAACGTTATTAGAGTACTACATAGTTTTCTTTTCGTCTGCAAGTGACAAGTGCGTAGGGAAGAAGAAGCAAATGATCAGACATGCAGGCACCTTGTTCTTTTAGTCAAGTACAGCATAGTAGGTAGACAGACAGACATGGTGTGGCTCTGACTTTGTCAGCCTGTCTTGTTCACGTTTCCATGCTGTTGACGATGTCGGTGACGATGATGATGATCGACTGAACTGAAATGTACTTGTTATATATACACAGCGAGCTACAACTGCGTATATGAACGATGGTGGATGTGCCCTTATGGCTTTCTTATAAAAATCATTGCAAAACATATACACTCTTTTTCTTTCTCTCTTTTTGGAAGTACATTGACATGGTTTCTCTTTTCCCCAACTTTCTCTGCAACAACAACGACATGGCTATATGAGCGGAGGAGGTAGGTTAGGCTTTACTTCTACTTTCTCCATGTGTATTTTTTTTGCTGACAAGCACTTTTTTGCTTTCTTATACGGATGGATGGATGGATGACACGGATATGCTTGCTGGATTATAAATATTACATGTATATATATATATATAGGTAACTATATACTTGGGTAAGTATTTTTTCGGATGAGGATTATTATTATTTTTTCAAAAATAAACTTATGTTTATATGGTACAAGCAAGGTAATAATAATAGCTGAAAATAATAACAGCACCACCACTGCCACGCTCTTTTGCTCACGCAACCTGAAACAGGCTGGACTTTACTGCCTATTTACTTTGCTATATGAGGAATGAGTACTACCACACGCTTCCCATTATAATTGCCATTTCATCACCAGTGAACTATTACTGAATGGAAATTGACTGGTTTAATGTGTTTTTTTTCGTATTACCTATTTGAATGTGCGTTTCTTCTCTTTATGTACGTACAAGCATCCAAATTTCACAATGCCGTGAAACCTTCCCACATTTTACGTGTACAAGCAAAGTAGTCATCAAGATAGAGAAGAAAAAAATATATATCGTCACTTTAGATTTTTTTCTTTCTTTCTCTCGCACGTGCACTATACACATTAATTTGCATAAATACTTGCTGAATGTTTCATTGCCTTCTATGCTTTTAGCTATTATTATTTAATTATTAGCTTGCTGGATGGTAAAATGTATTTGTTAAAAAAAAGTTTCCATCGGATTTTTTTATAAGTGGTCGATGCAAAAAAAATATTCATGAATTAATTATATCGAATGTCTACACATATTTATATTCCACATGGACTTGTACACATATTATTCAGGTTACATTTGCTTGGTACGATTGAGCTATATAAAGCGTTTTGTTGGGGAAATGTGCGACACAAATTTTCCAACAAAATGTGACAATCTTGTCAAGAACAGGATGCTTCTTACGCAAATGTACAAAATTCAATGAGTATATCTTTTGCCAAAATCATTCCTTCAACTTTAGAGAGCTAGCGGAATCCTCAACGCCATCAGTAATAAGTGCTTCCTCAAGCTCCTTTATTTATAGATCATACACAGATAGATCACATCATCAATTTAGAAACTTTTTTTTCATATTTTTTAAATAGCCAGCTTTCTCCTTCTTTCTAATTTCCCAGGGAATGGTAGTGGGAGTAGTGGTAGTGGTAGTAGTAGTAGTAAAAGTAGTATTTAATGGTGGTGGTGTTGATGTTGTTGTTGTTGTTGTTGTACTTTTTGGTCTGTTTTCATTGAAGTCAAAAGGTATTTTTTTGTGTTTTTATATTTATAGATATATATAAAAAATTCTGTGTAGCTTGCAAGGTATAATATTTTGGAGGAAGTGTGGAGGATAGAAATTCGCCTGCTGTATATATATATAATATGTGGGTGGGTGGGTATAGGTATTTTTTGTAAATCCTTCCTCCGACGATGATGCTGATGATGATGGCAAGCGCGATGTGTGTGTGATAATATATATAAATATATATAGCAACAAAGGCGATAGAAACAATTTTTTGCGTATGACAACAGAGCAGCTCAACTCAACATTTAACAATCACAAGCAACAAGAGAGAGGACAACAGGCAGGGGAACCTATAATCAATAATAATAAAAAATAATGATGTATAAAATAAAACAACATAATTTTTTGGTTACAATAAAAAAATTCTTTACATAATAATAGTGATGATGATGGTATAGGAATGTACTAAAAATATAATTGGAAGGTACATATATACAGGTAGACAAAAAATATTACTATTTGCAATAATACATTTATTTTACTACACATTCTCTGGATCAAGTGATAAAAATCATCGTATGGAATTTTGTACCCAGTCACTTTTAATTACTATCAGTCAGAAAAAAAGGAGTAACAAATGAGTTTGCAATTGAGTAAAAAAGTTTTGACTGGCTAGACATTTTAAATAAAGTTGCCTATAAATAAAGGTTTATGCTTTTTTGATAGTGCACTTGGTTAACAATGGAACTACAACAAAAAAATATAGTAACGAGATTGCAGAAAGTGCTAGACTAAACACGTTGTCTACTCAAGTGAAATTTTTTTTGCTAGACATCATACAAGTAGGTAGGTATACTGTCCAGAGATTCCTGTATTATTTAATAACTTATTTGCAACTTATTTTAATTATTTAATTATTAATTATTAGGGAATTTTTCTAGAAAATCGTGTCTGGTTGATAAGGTTCAGAAAAGGAAAACAGTTGTTTTGGGAAGTGTAGTCAAGGAAGTTCTACACAATGTCTAAACATTTTTCCATAAATAAATTGAAAATTTCCGCTGATTGATAGTATTTTTTCTACATTCTTCTATCGTGAATATTATTTTTGCTTTTGTTTGTAAATTAAAATTTGAAAGTGACACTTGGCTGCTGGGATAATTTAGGAAGAGATGCTAAAAATTGGATAGGAATTTTGGAAGTTGAGTAGTAAACGAAAACAAAACTGATATAACATTAAACATACAATTATCAAAACAAAAAAATGTCAAACTGAATTGAACGGTAAGGTTTTAGTTAGCAACATGCAATCTGTATATATTATTATTATTAAGGTTTAGTTTGATAGACACATTCAAGGTTTTACTTTTAATTCAGTGTGCTGGTTGGTACTTTATAAATATTTGTAAGGTGATAACTGTGTAATGTTACATACTTGGTGCAGATGTTACACTGGTCAGCTAGGTAACTTGTTAGTTTTTCGATTCACTCTTTTTTT